>PVJA010015178.1:10000-19915 GCA_004027025.1 Myocastor coypus | reverse complement strand
GGGTAGAAGTGAGGCATTGAATGCAGGCTAGGATATAATAGCTCCCAGGTAAGTCTTTTCTAAGGCAGAAATTTTTAAACAACTGTTAAGAATTCAAGGAGGTTCGTGGGACATTGGGAATCTAGTTGACCCCAGGAGATCATGAGACTCTAGGGTGGCATCAGTGACAGTGGTGCCATGATCCTAAGTTAGGTGAGCTGGCTATTTTTCCTTGTGCAGTGGGATGAGATTACAGAGATCTGCTAGGAAAAAAGCCTCTGTGTCTTGGAGGAGTGTAGGTGAGGAGTACAATCTTGCTTTGCACCCCATCTTCTCTGTGCATGCCAAGAGAAATCACTTTCTGAAGCCCAGGAGAGTGTAGATGATGACTGGAAAGTCATGACATGGCATAGGAATGTCAAAGATAAGAGGTGTGTTGTGGAGATGGAGGAACATGAAACACCCGCGCAGCTATGTCCCTTGGACAGAAGCTCAGCCCAGCAGAGACCACAGTGCCGGTGCAGCCCACCAAACCTTGCTGCCTGTCACATTAGTCACATGGTCTCTGTGACGTGGCTCAGCTCTGCAGCTACAGAGCTTTGTGCTCTCTGCTCTGGAGATCTCAGATCTCCTTGCTAAGCTTTCTTTGTGCTTATTCACTGAGAGCCTAAAAATATCTTCATTGTTTGCCTGAGGTTACCTTAGGGAGCCCCTGCTTCTTTTTATGGAAGAAACAGAAGAGCTCTTCTTAAAATTGTGCTCCCAGCACATGATGTGTATAGACTTGTTGATTTTGTTCTTCTGAAAATGGAGGCCTGCTCTGGGTGCTTCTGGGATCAAAGTGCCCTTCTCAGGCTTGCAAGTTCTGTCTGGCTCACAGAATTGACCTCCTGGTCTCTGTCCATGGTGGCTTGTGGCTGGAAGAATTGTTCTGGCTGGAAACTGTCCTGTTTGTTCCCTTTCTTTGACTTCACCTGATGATCACTGTGTTGATTAGAAAAAACAAAAAAACAAACAAAAAACCTCTAACATTTCTATATCTTTTCCCCAAAAACAGTGCCTTCAGAGAACTACTTGCATTTTCTTAAGTATTTAAAACCTGTCAAATTATGAATTACCTAAATGTGAACTACAAGGATATTAGGTGGCGTGACACTGAAGGCATTAGACAATTGGCTGTTGCTTCAGAGCAGCCTCACAGCATCTTGTCCTCATGTTGATGTCATTCATGAAGAATTACCCAAAGCTGTATCTGATGTCCACGCACGATATACATGAATCTGGCTAGAAAATAATACATCATCTCTACACAAGCAATTAGTCCCTGCAGTACCTTTAGGGATCTGCTCTACTAATATCTGATTGAAGTCAAAAAATGCCAGAGCCACACAACACCAAGAACACCCTAACCTAAGACAAAGGGAAATGTCTGCTGGATTCTTTAGTGTTTCTTGCTTGGTAGAAGTAGTGTAGTATGCTTGACCTTCATTTTATTCCAGGCAAGCCTTTCTCGGTCCCTGAAGAGAAGAGCATTATCTAATAAAAAAGCCAAACAGAAACTGAGAAATCAGACATGGCCAATCCTCAGAAATGCTGATTCACACACAGCAGTACCAACCTCCATCTGCAAGCCTGGGCAGGCTCGGGGAGAGGGTGTCTGCAGCCTGTGATGGTCGAGGCTACTTTGATCAGGGCTGGGCATTGTGCACTTTATCTTACTCTCACTGGGAGGGCGTGAGCTTCTAGGTCAAGGTCAAGACAAGTGAGGCAGCAGCGGCGCTGGCTTCCCTTGTGCTGCCTTTCAATCTCCCTGGCCGTGGATAGAGATCTTCAGCTCTTAGCCCCACCGGTCTCTTCACTGCACAATCAACTGACAAGCACAAGTAATTTCCTGCTGCGATCACTTCAGTGATATCCTGAAAAGAGAAGAAAATAAGAAGAGGAAAAAACAGTAACAAACAAAAATATCCCTGAAGTGCACTGCCTAGAAAGAGAGGAGGCATTTTAGTTAACATATGTTCAGTGCTTTCAGCTACCATTTCTTTCAACTTAGATATTATTTATTTATTCTCTGCAATTCTCTAAAGCATTCTTTCCCACAAATTGCACATATGTGACCTATTACCCCTTCTTAGCTTTACTTTTATTGTGTAGAAAAAAAAAAAAAGAAAAAAGAATGCATGTTTCCCTCTTTATTCAAGTCAGAAACCTCTAGCCATTTAATACTGTCTGATGAATTAATGAGCACAGCTAAATAAATTAGTAAACTAGAGCTTTGTGCTTTGCCCTGTGCCATGGGGCAGAGGGAATTGCTCCAAGTGAGTAGGTTGCGCTGAGCCAGGGTTCTGAGTACATCCTACCACATGGCGACCTGCTCGTGTTTATTTCTTCCCCCTTACTTTTGCTAGTCTAGCAAGTAGCTAGGTAGAAGTAAGGATCCAGTGGCCTTCCTATGAAATAAACTGTGGGTTTATTTAGAAGGGGTAAAGAGTATAAGCAGTGTTTATTCTGCATCTGATTCTCTCCAGCCAAAGTTCAGCTGGTGAACAGTACATTTAAGATAATACCATCCACAGGCAACACCCACTGCTCACCTGGGTGCTTCACCGGGGCCAGCCACCCTGCCGAGCGTTCTCAGGAGCACTGGGAGCATGTGTTCCTGTTGTTGGCTTCGGCACACTGAGGTTGAGACTTGGAGAATAGAGAAATTATTCAGGACTGTGCTGATTTATCTGCTGCAGTTCTGTAATTCACGTCCATGTCAGTGGATTCAACAGCTCCTGTATGACTAGTGGCCTTGGCAGGTCGGTCACTACTTTGCAGCAACAGTTATTTTAAGCCTACTTAAAGTAAAATAAGAGATCCTTGGTGACCTTACCTCTAGGGATGAGGGAATGGGGCTCCATGGGAGAAATGCATGCATGTATATAGACGCAAGGATGGTGCCTGTTACCAGAACTTCTCTTGTTCACTAAAAAGCCACCTTCTAAAAGTTGTGGTTTTTTTGTTGTTTTCTTTGTTCTAAGATATCTATGTACATGGCTTTAAGCCTCTGTGGTCAATTTTTACACACCAAAGCAAACAAAAACAACAACGGTTAGCTAGGCTGTCCTAGGTATAAAGCCTAGCAACCTAAGGTCTCAAGTAAAGGACATGGGAAGGAAGGAGAAGATCACTGAAGAGATGGAAAAGTGTGGATTCCTCAGGGTCAGGTGAGCAAGTAGGATGTACTCCAGAGCCGAACAGGAATTTAGCAATCAAGGTAATTATGTGTGATATAGTTAGGAAAATCCGGAGAAAAACACTAATATTTCCCAGAATCCAGAAACAAAAATGTGTAAGATTTAAAACTGCTCAGGGTAAGGTACTTGAAGGATTAGATCCATTTTGTTGATTAACACACTAATGCCATTTTATTTCCTAGACACCAAGATATCATGTAGTTTTTAACCACAGTGCAAACACCATTGGAAGGGACTGAAAGGGAGGGTGACGACAGAGTGTGGACATAATCAAAGTATCTTACACGCATGCGTGAAAAATGCCACAGAGAACCTCAGTATTCTATGAAGTTAATTAACACTGATAAACATACACAAAATGTGTAAATGATAGTATTATGTAAGAATATTGTGTGTCTAAGAATTAGATAGTTACTGTCTATTAGTTGCTTTTTTTTTTTTTTTACTTCTTAATGTTTAATTTCATAACACACAGAAACACTCTGTGAGAATCAGTGTAGAGAACATGGTAGAACACAAATATTGTGATGGCTTGCATGGAGAAAAAAACTGCAGTAGAATTATAAAAATACTTATATCCATTGCCAAATTCTATTCTGATATTTCTTTTGGTTGTGCTGGAAGTGAACCTAAGATCTTGGTTGCTCTAGGCAAGTGCTCGGCCTTGAGGTATATCGACATCTCCTAAAATTCTAAATTGCAAAATATGTAAAAACTTAATTTGTTTTCACAGAGCCTACTGAACAATTCCTGAATTGGAACACTGACTTCAGTTAAATCAGTTAATTTACAGAAATCAAGAAGTGGGTGTTTTGTATAGAGGGCAACTTGTCCTGGCAGCCTTCTCTACACTGGTGAAGACACTGAAGCCGCGTCTGTTTAAAGTGGAATCAAGACCAGATGACCCGAAAGTGGTATCTGAGCAAGAATCTAGGCATCCAGTTCAGAATGCAACGTCACCATCACCTGCAAGTTGCTTTGCAAAGTGATGTGTTGTGTGATATATTGTTTTCTTCTAAGGGTTCCTGTGGCCTTTGATGCGGAGGGAGAGGTAAACATTCTTTTGTGTTCTGCTCAAGGAAGATGCTTGATTGCTAATTGAAGAATAGCATTTCCCTGCTGAGATGAACTTAAAAGGAGGAGCTGTGGTGCATCCTGAAAATAGAATTGAGAAGTGGAGTAGCAGTGGTTGTTCTGTTTTGGTGGTTTGTTATTTTTAATGGGTTGACTCTGGCCTCTGACCTCTGTCTCCTATTTTTGTCCTCATAAACTTATCATCATTTTCCTCTGTGTCCACCTATGCTGGAATCTTGACTGACAGTTCTTAAACAACTTGAAAAGTTCTTTTGTTGAAAGCATGTTAGGGAATTGTGAATATGAATAAAGAAACTGCACATAAGTAAAAATAGGGTCATCGCCATTCCTCAGGAGGACAGGGTGGTATTTGTGTCAATGGTCTCTGATTAGAAGGCTCATTGTTGCACATTTATTAACTCAGATGAAATCAATACAGCCACTCCGACCCGGGGGTTCCTTGGACATTGTTCTATAGAGCACTATTGTGTGCATATCAGGGCCAAGTGGAGCATCTTCTGATGTAACATTCATCCATGATGGATCAAATTACCCTTTATTTTTAAAAAATCAAAATTTTCCTTTTTGACGTTTAGTGAATGACAGGCTTGACCTTTCCTGGTTTGTTTTCCACTCCATTGTGCTCAGGACCCTGCTGGTAATGGAAAGTGTCTTTCCTTTCTGCTCTCCCAACCTAACCTGACCCCTCTACGATGACACTGTGACAATGCAGGCTTAGAAGGACTCCTCCTGCAATCTGGAATTCACACTCATGCCAAGCAGTGTGGGTGACTGTGTCACCTGGAACACACGGGTCTTCTTATTTGCACCCAAACCTTGTCATTCATATTAAAATTACAATTGTGCAATATTTCATCATCAAATCTTTAATAATCTAAGCATATTAGACTTAATATTTAGGGTTAAATAGAATGCTTCTTTTAAAATTTTTATTGTTGCCTTTCTATATTACAATTTCTTTTATTTGGAGTAGAGTAACTCTAGGTTTTAAACAGGATCACGGTCACAAAGAATCAGGTGAATTTTTTCAGCCTGCATTTACCTTTGGTTTATCATACATTTATTTTTACTAAGACAATGAATCCAGACTCTAGTTTCACACACATAATTTTCTCCCTCTGCTGCCAACAGGCAAGTGTTTTTCAGGTATCATTGGGAAAGAAATTTGTCAGAGCTGTTTTCCCAGAGAATGCACTTTGGCTTATTATAGAAAGACTCTTACAAAGAGCATTTGACTGAACAAAACTGAGAGCCTTATCACTGTGCATACAAATTGGGGATGGTATGCAATGATGCATATTTTCAATTTGGGGTAAGCTTTAATCAACACAGTATATCCTTCCTTTCATCTAGGTGATTTGGACATTGTTCTGTAGAGCACTGTTGTGTGCATATCAGGGCCAAGTGGATATATAAATTTGTTGACACTGTAGATGGTAAATGTAAACAAATTCCAAACAAAGTCTGCTATATAAGCTAGTGTAAGAAATGTAGTGCATAGGAGTCCAAAGGCAGTTTTAGTAGGGTTGTGAGCATTGGTACATAAGTGGCTCATCAATATATATCTGTACTTGAGTCTTTAGTGCCTAAACAACAGGCATCAGAACGCAAAATGTCATTTCACTGATTTGTTACAACATCTTGGTCCTGCATAAGCAATTTGAGGCCACTGAATCCAACTTCTAATTTTGCAGATGAAAACAAAAACTCTCATAGGAATATTGCTTAGTTCAGGCTCCAAATAGATAGAAGTAGACCAAGGACCATATCTTCAGAGATTCTCCATCATACATTTGGTTTGGAAATATAAAATAAGCAACATAGTAAAACAACTTAAAATCATCACTTATTACACTGACAATTGCTTTAACATATGGTTAATCTGTTCATTTTGAGATAATATGCATATTTGTGTTAATATGTATGAGATTTACTTCTCGTACATAGCATGGAAAGGCACGGGCAGCAATTCTGATTTGAATCTATAACAGAAGAGATCTGCTGAGTCCACTCAATGCTGCTGATGAGAATCAGAGACATATTTTGGGTACATATGTCAGAACTTTAATAAGCAGTAACATAGATAAACACATATCTTCTAGAAGTTTTCCTAGAACACATTTTTTTTAATCATGCCAGAAGTAACATTTCCTTACTAGTCTGAAAGTTTGGTGAAATAATATGCTATTTTCATTGTCATGTAAATTTGATGGGATCATGCTTTGCAAGTACCTTAAGTCAAATTTCTAATATAATTTCTATCAGAGCCCTAAAAGGTGACACAGTGACCATGTGATTTTCCTGCTGGGTGTGCTGGCCACAGTGGGTACAGTGTGGGCAGGAAGCTCTCCCTTCTCTGAGGTCAGATGGCACGGAAAGGCACAGGCAGCAAGCCCTGCTTCACAAGTTCTTTGTTCCAGCTGAGCTACCTTGGCTACTGCTATAGAAAGCAGAACTAGAGGGTCCCAGAGAGCCCTCAAGGTCTGCTGGTGGAGTAACATATATGTATGTTTTTCTTCTGATCCTATTTTGGGCTTTAAAATGCCAGATACTATAAATAGGTATATTTACCTTCAAACTTCTTTAAATAAAGGAGGGAAAGTGTATTTATTAAAGAATCTAAAGGAAAAACTTCATACATTGGTGAAGTTTATTTTCCTCCTTGTCAAAATCATTAATCAGTACTTATGGCATGCCAATCGTACAGAGAAACATTGTATGTCATTATGCTTAAATTATACATCATGAATAATTTAATTATAGTCACATAATATAATTGCCATCTGAACCAATCAAAATTTAATTATATATAATGTTTTAGCTAGTTATTTAGTATAATAAAAGTAAAATTTCATATTTCTGTTGTCTCACTTGGGAAGCTGCTCCTGTGATTTATAAATTCTTTAGAGGAACTTTCCAATCTCCTGAGATTGTTATCAAGGTTTCATAATTGCATTCATAATTTTGTATAATCATAGTGTCTCGATTGCTCTTGTCAGTATAATGTGCTATTATTTCAAATGTAGGTATTCAATACCCTTTATTTTTATAAGCAAAGCCAGTTCTCCAAATATGGCAGTTTTGCTGTCTGTCCATATAATTTTGTTACACACAGTGAATAGGAAAAAAATATTAGGAAACTGCGGGTCATTGCACCATACTATCAAAACCCTGGGTTGTGCAAAGAAGAGTGCAGGTGAAATGCAAGTGAAAGATCAGCACCCCCTCTGCTAGCTTTCCTCTCGTCAATATCCGACACAGTTTCTGAGTGAGTCAGGCTATGCCACTTATAATGCCAACCCACAAAGAAATTTATTTATGATTTACCTGATGTGAACTAAAATTGAAAAGTGTACATATGGAAGCCCAAATATTGCATTCAAAATTCATTTGTTTAATAAATACTTACGTGGACTGCTTTCATCAGGCATTCTTTCTTTTCTTTTTTTTTTTTAAGCTAGTGCATGCACGTGTATGCATGTGCATGAGTGCATGCGTGCGTGCATGCGTGTGTGTGTGTGTGTGTGTGCGCGTGCGCATGTAGGATCTCACTATGCAGCTCAGACTCATAGTGATCCTCCTGGTTTCTGCCTCCCTAGTGGTGGGATTACAGGCGTGCAACACCATGCTCAGGCTCCATTGCTGGCTCAGCGTGTCCAGGGGTGAGGCCGATGTGATACACGGTGTCAGAGATGAAGCCCTGTGCTTACCTAAGCAAGTATTTAGTCCTTTGAGCTACATCGCCAGCTCTCAGGCATTATTTCTGAACATCAAGAATTGTGTGGGTCCATTTTGTACAACTGTAACAGGATCAACAATGTGGGATACAAAATACAAACTACACCAGGTTATTCATTTCATAGTTTTGGCCAGCAAAAGTCCAAGATTCAGCAGCCCATCTGCTCAGCCTCCAGTGAGGGCTTCCCAGATACTGACACTGTGGTGGTCAGCATCATGGTGGCAGCATGCTCTAGTGAAAACAGTGTCACACAATATAGTGCAGAAAGCAAGAGAGTGGCTGTGGCCAGGCTTGCTGTTTTATAATATCCATGCTTAGAGGAACTGATTCCACTCTACTCCCAGAAACCTGTACTAATCTATTTAATGCTGTGTTCATGGCACAACCATATCCTCTAGATTTTCACCTCATAAAGTTTTTTGTTTCTTCATGTTATCGTACCCCTTACAGGATCAGCCTCATAGCGCATATTTTGGAGAACACAACACACGCAGACCATAGCAGATGTCATCTTGAATACTGCCAGATCCTGATTTTCATAGCACTTGCTCTCTGGCAATTTTATTGGAAGAAATTTATAGGTAGAGTTAGCATGTCACCAAATGATGTTATATTTGAGTAGGAGCCCTGGAATTAGTCCCACTACTAAGAATATTCTTCCAATTGATACAACTTTTTGCAAATGCCTTTTTCATTCCTTCAAAATTCCTAGAAGCAGAGTGGCAGGTTTAATAAAAATGGTTTTTGTTACTGTACTTTAAGGCTTTCAGGTAGAAGTTTTTCTGAGTCTGACAGTCCCCATTTGCTAATTTACATGGGAGCTTTTTCATAAGTATGTATTTTAGAACTCACCTTGCAAACTTGAGCTAAAAATAATGTGTTTAGGAATGAAGCAACAAACAGTTGTCTTAGTTACTCTTCTCTTGTTGCTGAGACAAATACCCTACACTCAAAATGAGGGAAGGAACGGTTTATGTAGCTCACAGTTACTGGAGGTTTCAGTCCATATTTAACTGGCTCCAAGGCAGACAGACACATGATAAAGAACAACCTTTCATGGTGGCAGCTAAGAGCATGAGTGCAGGGGAAGGGGTAGCAGCTGCTCAAGCAGCCAACTTCTCTTCCTACCATACACTGAAATGCAAATCACCTGCCCCAGGGGAGGTGTAGCACCCATTTTTACAATTATCAATTACAAATTCCAGAAGTTGCCCCATGACTGCATGAGGCTTTGGGGGGACACCTATACACATACTGTAAAACGATAGTCAATTTTATTTTTAATTAAAGTGCTAATTATTAAGTGTGCAAATTGATAAACACTTTAGACATATATGCCCTTTACATTTAACTTAGAATCTGTAGTTTCTTTTAGCGATTATTTATAAATTTCATGATTGTCTGTGATTTAAGTTTCTTAAGTGTGGTATCATTCTTGATTTTATTACAAATCTATAGACTTGTATTATATATATATATATATATATATATATATATATATATATATATATATATATGTAGTTTTGTTTTCTATAAGAACCCATTGAGAATTTAGAATCTATTTCTCTTTGAAATCTAGTGATTGAGACAGGGCTGCATATCTGTCTTCTAAGTTACAGAGAGGCGAATGGTACGTTTCCTACAGCCTGGGGAGAGGGAGCAGCACTGTTCTTGTGCAGCTCTCTAGACCTGTGTATCTTATATGATACCCAGAATATGAACTGCATATTCTGCTCTTACTCATTAATTAACCCTTTCCCTTCATCTCTTGACATTATTTATTACCATTTAAAATGATCCAAGCCATCATATTTTACCCAGGCTTATTTTGGAGAAAGAGTATATTCACTGTGACCGGTC
>PVJA010015178.1:0-5000 GCA_004027025.1 Myocastor coypus | reverse complement strand
AGAACATGTATTTGCAGACTGGCCTAGCATATGTTGAATCTGTATCCCTTAAAGTTCAGATGACAGATGCTTTCTTGGATGTTTTGAGCATAGGCTGTGTGATGATGGTGGGTTTAGACGTAGAGTTTGGTGGAGGAATGCACAGACCCAGGACATTAGTAAGGGGCTCCCCAGAGTAGATAAATTCTATTGAAACCCATGCTCCTGCCACATAGAGCCAAGATACTCAAAGTAAAAGAAAACTCAGGAATAAAAATATTACGAACAGTGCACTATGCAGTAGGCTTTTCTGGTTTTTAAAATATCATTTTTTTCACTTTATGGTTGATTTTAGGGAAAAAAAGAAAGCTTTTAGTTAAGTTATGCAAGACATCTGTCAAAGCTAGGAAATCAGAGGCACTAATGGTGTGGCAATGCAGCAGTGTTTACGGTGATCAGGCTCGAACCACAATGCTTTGTCCAGGACCAGGCTGAATCCGAGGAGCTTTCCTCTGCCTCGTTCACCATTTCCTGGACCCCACACAGATGGGGCCTTGCTTAATATTTTAAATGCATGCAAACACAGGTACAGGTATACAGAGAGCTATAGATACAGACATAGAGATAGATAGTGGTAGAGAAAAATAGAAATAGAGGTAAAGATATAGATATAAATAAAGATGTAGAGAGATAAAGATCAACATAGTTCAGCTGTAGATGATATATCTGTGTGTATTCTTTCAGATTCCTAAAGAAGTGGCTTGGGAATTCACTCTTTTATAAGACAACATGAATATATTTTATAGGTGACAGCAACAACAACGTTTTTTTATGTAACAGAAGAATAAAATCCCCAAATTATTGCTTAATTAATAAAATTAGTTTTATAAAATCGACCAAAGTTATGTGTGTCCATTTGGATGTGTATGTGCATGTGTGTGTGTGTGTGTGTGTGTATGTGTGTGTGTGTGTGTGTGTGTACAGAGAAATGCACAGAAAGGAGGTATCTACAATAGAAGGACAGAGATGGAAGAGAAACCAAAATGGCTGATCGGTACACACATAAAGACACAGAGAAGGCGTAACATGATGGGATAGACAGTTAGGTACATAGACAGGAGTAGATAATCTCATAGTGGACAACATACTAACTTGCTCATGAAGAGACAAGTGTGGGTCCTCTTCTCTTTTTCAGGTCTAAGATGTTCTCTTCTCTGGCCTCTACTCCAGTTTACCCAGGAAACTTGGTGTTTTAAATGTTTGAGCTCCTACTTCCTCCTACTCTCAGGAGACTGAGAACAACCATGTCCCTATTTTGTGATCTTATGGCTGCTTGAGATCAAAGGCCGATCCAAGGGCCTTTTCCACAGGGGTCTGACACACTGGCCTAGCCAGCATAAGAAAGTGGACCTTTTGGTGCACTTAGCCCATTTTTGAATGTAGAAAAGGCATCCAAATAAAAAGGAGGATAGAAAGAAAGGAAGAAAGAATAATTTAGAATTGACAATAGATAAAGTACACATTTTAGTGCCCTCATTCTTCTCAGTATTTTTCTCATATAATCTTATCACATTCCGAAAAATAGAATAAGTAAATACTACTGCAATGATTTTTCAAGTGAAATCGGTTATGTCATCTTTATAATTATATTTAGACACTACATAGTATTTTATTTCGTATAATTTATTTTCTAATCTTTAACTATTAACCTTATTCCAAAAAATCAGAAGAGCCTATTTCTACTGAGACCTTTTCATTTTATCGGATCATTTATGTAGGAAAAATAATATCTGGAAGTTGGAGTAATATAATCAATGCTATGAATAGGTTTGCTGAAGAGTCACTGAGAATATTTCAGCTCTGGATTTATGGAACTCTGGGGTGTCCTCTCCCTGGCCGTAGATACTGAATAAGATACTTAACTAGTTGAAGCCTCAATCTCCTCATCCATATACACTGGAGAGTATTAGTGCTGACCCCATAATCTTGTGAAAATCAAATGAGATGATGCGTGCAGCTGACTTACAAAGGTGCCATGCATAGAAATTATTCAGAAAACTATACTACCAGTGAGTGACAGGGCTCACTCTGTGCACCCTTTGCACTCCCACTAGCTCAGGTTTGCCAGCCAGAGGAACTAGGTGGAAGGCATATTGCAGTGAGCTGGTTACTGCTCTCTCTACCTGATCCTCTAGTTAAATGGCCCCAAGCTGCATGACTGCAGAGCAATATTTATTCATATAATGAATTAGAAGCCTGCAAGGTACTCACTTATGGGAACACATATTTTTCACTGAAGAGTTGAAAATTCAGAAAGGTGAATTCTAGTATCTCTGTTCCTTTGGCTGGGCATCTCCAACAACCTGCTCCCTTTCCAGAGTGTTTCTCATAAGATTATTTGAAGAGTATTAAAACACTGGTATAAACACTCAGATAAAAATCTCACCTCTGCTGGAATTTCAGAGTTGTACAATATGCTTTGCGTTTCTGTGGCCCATTTCCCCCATTTTATAGGAAAAAAAAATATTCAAACTTAGAAGCTAAAATAATTGAGCAAGTTCCCTAAGATGGGTATGGCACCTTTCCATCATCTCATGATCAGGCTTGAGGAGACAAGTGGCATCACTTTTAAGTTCATCATTTCTAGGAATTTGACTTGCTTGATCAGCACAAGGCAAAATCATTGCACATGTACAGGACTAATTGAATGCTTCTCCACAACTCATTTTGGAGAGGCAAAGGGCCTGTTACAATGTGGGCAAAGCTATTGGGAAGTAATTTTGTAGGATGAAAGCATTGTGCAGCAAGTAGCAAGAAATCTCCTAGCCAATAGCTTCATCAACTGAAACAGTGACATGAATGACAGATGAGCAGTCTACTTCACGTGCTTCCTCTGCCCTGAGGGAAGTACACTGGGTGCCCACTGCACCTCATCACTACTGCGTGGTATCGTCCTGGAGGCTTCCATGCCTCATGACATCAGGATTGACTCCATCAACAAAGCCTAGACCTCCCCCTGCCCACCAGGCTCCTACCTATCTGCCTTCCTCAAGCTCTTTTGTTTTCAGTGCAGACTTGTCTTGAAATAAGTGCTTTGGACTCCCTTTGCTCAGTGTAGCTTGCACTCGGGGCACCTGAAAAGCTACTTAGCTACACAGAGCTCTGCTGCTGAATTGCAGTTTGCCTGGGACTGTTTCAGGCACAAACTTGTCAATGAGAGAGAGACACACATACATGCTGGTGTCAGTGTTCCTTTTGAGTTGGACTTCCTAGGAATTCTCAGATTCATTTGTACCTAAATCTTCATTCTCATTTTATTCAGGGAAAAAACAACACGAGCTGTATTTTGGAGATGTGTGAAGCTAGAGTTCCTCTACATTCATATCATGATCCTGGAGAAAAGCACAGAATGAATCCCCAGAGCAGTGTCTTCCACCCCCAAAATACGGGTGACTGTCTTCATCTCTTTAATTTTGCAGAGGCAGACACATGGAAGAATACCTTTTACTTCCTACCACCAAGAATTGAAACCTAAGGCTTTAATCAACTCTGTTAACTGGGGAAATCTATTAAAAACCACACACAATTTCCTGACTATCATGGTTTGGAAGTGTTCCATTGTATTCGTTCCTTTCCTTGCTTAATTATAAATTCATTTTTCACTATTTTGCACTGTGGATTCTATTTCTTTGTTGTAGTTTATCCTCCATCCTTTCTTTTAATCACGGTGCTCACATGCTGACAAAGCATTTGCTTTCTTGCCTAATTTTATAAACTGTTCATCCATGCCCTTATTCACTGTTTTCTTTTAATTATGTATTCTTGTTAACCTCTGTATGCATTCAAAGTTACAGATTGCCATTGACACAGTATTAATTAAAGCATATAATTTATGACATTGGAGCTGGAAATTAATAAGTGACAATACAATTACACGGTTTGCCTAATTGTCCTTCAGTAATATAAAGATTGACATTTGAAGCAGCATTAGAAGCTAAAAGCACCTCATAAACTCACAATAGCTTTGAAAGTAATCACAAGAGAATCTAACGAAGCCATCCCATTGGAAGGGACAGAATACTGGGCAGTTAAGTGGAAGGGCTATTATCTATTTTTTATTAACAATTTAAATCTATGGGGCCAAGTTTACTTTAATATTTGAAAACTAGCTTTTATTTTATTTAATTTGTGTTGTACAGAATTGAATAAATCGTAGCCAAAGCCCCTTGCACCTTGGGTGTCTTCCATATCAACTTTATTGCCTTTTCTGCTGTTGTCTTAACTTTCTCATATGCCTCATGGTTTTCTTTCAGAAAGGAGGAGATCTGAACGTGTTTTCTTTGTGACTGGTAGTTTTCAAGTCTGGTATTCTGACTCAATGTTAGCATCTGTTTATGTGTAGCCCTGCTTTCTTCAGTGTGTTCCATGGCACCAAACCAAGTAATGACTTGTGTTTATGCTATGTTTTAAGCAACACCTCAGGGATAGATTTCTTCCAAGCTCAGGGGATCTTCTGGGGGCTAATGTCCACATTAGCAGCAACAAACCTGGAGTTAGGGGAGTCTTCCAGCAAAGTGGAGAAGCTAGAGTCATCAAAGATAGACCTGGGCACCCAGAAACACCAGAGGTCAACTCTAAGCTCATAACTTTAAAAAGTATAAATATTTATTTAAGTTTGAATTTAGAAATCAGTAAGATACCTGTTTTTTCTTAGAAAAACATATTGCACAGTAGGGAAGCTACTTAATATGTCAAGTTAACAAGTTATAAATTATTTGGATTAATATTTATCTTATACAGAGTAACACATGCTCACAAAAATGTGTGTGTGTGTGTGTGTGTGTGTGTGTGTGTGTGTGTGTGTGTGTGTCTCAGTTACTCTTCTCTCATTGCTGGGACAAATACCCATCATCCAAAATGAGGGAAAGAAAGGTTCATTTAGCTCATAGTTACTGGAGGTTTCACTCCATACTTGGCTGGCTCCAATACAGACTGACACATGGCAGAGGGCAGCAGTTCAT
>PVJA010015177.1:0-45937 GCA_004027025.1 Myocastor coypus | reverse complement strand
GCATCAAAATATCACATGAAGGGCTGGGAAGATAGCTAAGAAGAATAAGCGCTTGCCTGGCAAGTGCAAGGGCCTGAATTCAATCCCTGCACCTCCCCCAAAAAATCACATAAAAATATAAATATTCAGCTTAATGAATTCCCCAGTATCTTATTCTGTCATGTATAGTGACAAAAGGTCACAATGCAAATATATTTCAAAATTAAATCTAAGTGTCTAACACTATTTATCATTTTTGTTTTTTAACTTATTTTCATTCATTATATAATTACTAAGAGAGCTATGGTCTTTTAATTTTGTTCTTAACAAAAATCTTATTTGTGTCTGGGAAATGCCTTTTTCATGTAAATTAAAATTATGAACCTAATGTTTTTTCTGTTTTTTTTTTTTTTTTTTTCGTTTGATAACCAATACAACCAAATAAAGTAAAAGTAAACTGAAAATATTCAGGACTCTTGGGGACTGTGGCTCTCACTTCATAGGTTTGAGGACCAAAGTTAGCTGGCAAAGCCGAGCTCTAGCTGCATGGGCATTAGCCTAGGGTCTTTTGGGCTGTAGGAAAGCTACTTTTGCCCAGTGTTATGATGGTAAGAGGGCAGTGCACCAGCTTCCCTAATTTCTAGAAACACCTACACTACATGAAACACAGGAAGTAACCCATTCCACTGGACATGAAAAATAGAAACCTCTTCTGAACACCTGACATGCAGAATCAGTGAAATAAATAGGCATCCTAGTTGCAGCAGAGGTAAGAAAAATAAAAATGACTTTATTTATTTTTTTTAAGAAAAGGAAGCAAAAAATGTAGCAAGATGTAACACAGTATTTCCATTCAGCCAAGAGCTAATGCTTGCATCATTGGTCATACACGACTTTCCCTCATGTGGCGTTTCTGACACTACGGTCAGTAAATGAAACCTGTGCTGACAGAAAGCTCATGTGGTAGAGCGTGCCATTGACAAGACAGTGAAATACATCATAGTGCTGCATCCAGCACTTAGCCAGGAGCCTTAAGGACACAGCACCTTGCCACGCTTTGACATCTTGTTTTACGCGGGGTTTTTTCACTTGTAGCTGTGCATTCGTGATTGGGCCATTTTCCCCTCCATCTCTCCCCTTTCCCAAAAATAGTCTCTGAAACACTCTAAGGATGACTGAAAGCTCCAGGAAATTGCCCTGAAACAAGAAACCAGCAGGAAATTGGCCAAATACATTGCAGGAAATATCCAAAGTACTATTTAAAATATATTATTTTATAATAATTATTGCTTTAAAATAAATGTAATAGTATTCATATTCAAACTATTGAGCTCATTTCATAGAATTGTCCTGAAGGATATTATAAAAGTTACAGCCCAGAGACAATTACGTGTTTTATGGGATGTCAAGTTTATCTTCATAGTGCATTTGAAGATCATTGTAGGATATTGCAACTGCTGTATTTGCAGAGAAATTAATATTAGACTAGCAGAAATCCACAGTAAAGCTGTGCAAACTGTCTTGTTTACATACATAGATATATCTCTTTCCCTCACCCCCTCTCCTGTCCTTCTCTGCAGCTCAGGAATTGCTTCCTTTTGGACAGGTTCATCCTCTTTTCCTGAAATCCTTCAGATTTTGTTTTCTCTTTCAGGCTCTCACACTAAGGAGACAGTATGATGTTTGCACATATGGGTCTGATTTATTTCACATAACAGCTTGTACTCTCTCTAAATTTTTTTTTAAAAATTGAAAAAAATTAATATTAGAAACTCTGGTTCCTTCAAAAATTACATGTAGATATTTTGAGAAAATATTTTGACTTATTTATTTCTCATGCCTTTAAGTTTTTGCATTGATCATAATTTGTTCTTCTAATGTGCATCTTTAGCAGGACTTGTAAGCATGAAACTTTTCTGTAGTGGTCCTCAGAAGAATCTTGACAGTTTCACAATTCCCCCCATACAACTAAAGAAAAGATTAAGCCTGTTATGAAACAGCACACAACCTTCGTGTTATTTGATTCTATAGAGTGCTTGAGCTCATGTGTACTCTTCTTTGTCAAATCTTACACTTCGCAGTGGGCCAAGCACAGATTATTCCTTTTATTTCACCTCACCTCCGGGTTGCCGTTGTGCAGACAGGACATTCTCTCTGGGCTTAGGCACAACATGTTGCCTTCACAGGTTTAACTTTTCTAATGTACTTTCCCCTGCATCTGCAATCTAGCCCTTAATTTACGTCTCTTTACAACACCTAAGGGCGCATGTGCCTTTGAGCAATAACTCTTGGTGCACTTCAACCAGGGTACTACATAAATGGGAGGAAGCATAAACGTACCAAATACAGGGCAGGAAATAGTATATCAACCTGAGGTAGAAAAGCGCTATGCTTTATATAACTGCTTCACACCCTTATAAGTATTTCTCCACTAGAGAAATGTGTATGTACATTTGCATTCAAGAAACTAAAGATGCATAAACCCCACATCCTTCTGAATCTATAAATAGCTTTTGTTTTCTCATTTTACTAAAAATAGAATTGTGGCTCTAAGTGGCCTTTGCTTTCTCATTCTAGTCAAGATATATATCATTCATCATTGTAAAATTAAAAAGAAAATTAGGTTTTAAGTAATTTTAGTTGTTTAGCATTATTTGTCAAGTATGTAAAAGTAAGGTAGGCACATTATAAAACATTTAGGAAGTAAAATATAAAGAAGAAAATTTTAAAAGACTGGTGATTTTGGAACATTTTTATCACTAACATTTTTATCTGTTACGAAACATATGCAAATATTTAAATTGTGAATCTGTTTTACAGGTGCATTTGTAACTTTTTCCTTTCCCATAGCGTATTTCTTAAGGGTTTTTGTGGTTTTAGTCTTCTATAATTGCAGGTTATTTTAATAAGCAAGCTCTATCAAAAGTCCAGTGTTTAAAATGAAAAGTCCTTGCTTATATTGTTATGTAAATCTCAGTTTCTTTAAATCTGTTGATAGTTTTAAAATTAAAAACCACTTTGTTTTCAGTTTTCCATTCCCATTCTATCTTCGTTTCACCACATTGTGATACAATGAAATGATTTGGAGAAAATATAAGACAATTTATATTTCAATAGTATCTTTTTATATAAAGAGTAATTTATGTCCAATTCAACACCTTCCTAAAGACTTGTACATAGCAGTGTGAGAAATTCAACAGTCTTAGCTGAAATAAACCAGCCGGTCAGTAAATCAGGTTGCAACATGACAGGATTCTGACCATAGCAATGATTTTAAGCCTCTTGTACACCTAGACTAAAGAGGTTATTTGGAACACAGAAATTACATGGCAAAATAGAGGAGTCAGAGAATTTTGCTGCAAAATGAAGGAGAAAAAGAGACCCAGAGTAAGAAGTGGGTAAGAAATTAGATAGATAGATAGATAGATAGATAGATAGATAGATAGATAGATAGACAGATAGAGATGTAGTATATTCATAGTTGTTATCAATTACTTAGAAAATATCTTTAGTTATGTTTAGTGCACTAGATTAATTTTTCCAATTAAAAGATTACACTGACTTAAAGAATGAGCCGGGCGTGATGGCTCACGCCTGTAATCCCAGCACTTGGGAGGCTGAAGAATTATTTAAAAACAAGACCTAACAATGGTATCTTATATAATCTCTAGGGAACACACAGGCTTGAGAATAAAAGGATGCAGTCGCCGGGCGTGGTGGCTCACGCCTGTAATCCCAGCACTCGGGAGGCTCAGGCAGGAGAATTGGTGCGAGTTCGAGACCAGCCTGGGCTACAAAAGTGAGCTCAAGGCCAGTCTGAACTGCAAGAGCCTGTCTCAAAAAGACAAAAAAAAAAAAAAAGAATAAAAGGATGCAATACACTAAGGTAATCGTACAAAGGGAGTCTAAAACCTACCAAGAATATCCACGTTGACATCAGGTAAAATGCACGTTAGATTAAAAGGGGAAAAAACCCAAGTTATTATCAAACAATAAATAAGTGCATTCAAGAAAAAGGAATGCCAAAACTACAATGGGATTGTTTTATTTTAAAATTAATTTTCTAATTTTATAAACATATAATAATGCAGGAAACATGCAGAATAGTTAGACTTTTAAAATATTAGCAAAAAATAAGTGAATAAAAGTAAATAAAATATTTGCTACCGGCATGTGTTGGCATGCACAGGCGCTCACAAGAAGTGCTGCCAAGCAAGCAGAAATGTGTGATAATCCCACAGGAAATAGACATGTGCGAAATAAACACCAGAGTGAGTATTTTAACAAGGTTGAAAGTTACCTAAGGCTGACAACCTAGAACATGCTTATTCAAGATAAATAATAAACTTAGACAAGAGCAATGAGGCTTACGACACTTTAGCTGACGTATTCATTTTACGACCTCCAATGTTACTGTATCCTGAGAAACCGAGTGAAAACCAAAAAAGTAGTAGCCTCCAGGGGGAGCCAGAGAGGCCTGGGACTTTGGTAAGGCTTCTTTCTCACTGTTCTGATTGCCCCACAAGAACTCAGCTAAAAGATTACCTTTATTTAAACCAACCACGAGATAACAGATTGCAGAATGTCTTTTTACCCAAGGGCGTGCTGTGAAAATAATTAGCAGATGTGATTATTTTAGTGTTTTTCTTTAACAGTGGGTAAGAGTAGAGGCAACCAATCATGAACCTGAAACGCTAAGGAAATTCTATGGGAAAGTGAGGAAATGAAATGCCCATGACATTTTTGAAGACTAAGTCTCTGAGATGTGTGGAATCTAGAAAGCCACGTACATCTGTATGTTTTTGTGCATTTTGGGGCTGTCTCCATGCCTAGGGAAGAAACAGAAGGCTATAAACTCTTAATTCTGGCTCACTTTTAGAGTTAGTGTAATTAAAAAGCAAAGCTTGAAGAACAGATTAATTGTCTAGTGCATTGTGAAGGAATGTACAACACACATGCGTTGAGAATTGTCGGGAAGTTTTTGGTTCAGGGAATCTAACGACATGTTTGTTTAATCAATAGCTGGCTATGAAGGTGATGGAGCAGAGACTTCCTAGGCCACACAACCCAAAGGATACTCCACACACACACACACACACACACACACACACAACTTACAAAGTAAGCAGTAAATAGGGTAGACAAATGATGTCCAGTACTTGTTGGTTAAAACTCAATATACAAAATCTCCAGTTTGTGTTGTACATTATTATGTCCAAGGAAAGACTATTTTGAACATGAAAACAGTTAGTTTCAAGGTAAATCCTGAAGAGATTTGACTGACCTTGTTAGATACAAAAGTAACACTTTTTATTATATAGGTCTTGTTTTAACTTGGACTTAACCATCCAGCAAAAATGTTTAACCATGCGGTATAAAATGTGAAGCCAGATTAATATGCTGAGCTTTAAAAGGCTCAAGTCAACAGCTTCTGTTGTTGCCGGTTCTGCTGATAACCCACTACTGTTATGGACTTCTGAATTACACATACAATTACTTTCTGTTAATTCAACGAGAAGAAATATTTGTACTAATAATGTTTAGAAAAACTATCATGTCTGCATCTTGTACTCTGAACAACTACTTTGAAGACAACAATATGAATTGCAATAATTATTGTGTCTGTCATACTAACATGTTTTGAAACTGTCTTGTTGCTACTTATTAAAATTAATAAATTTAAAAAACAGTAAAATAATAAACTATGAATTTTCATCTGGATTTCCTTAGAGATTTAAAATTGATCTTTAAGTTAATATCAAGATGCAAAGAACCAAAGTGTTCCCCACAATTTACAAGGAAACAAAGTTGGTGAGCTCCTTTCCCATTCATAGCTTACTAAGAAACTAGGGCAATCAGGTCACTGTGGCACTAGGATTAGACACACATTTAGAACCAGTGAAGATGATGAGTCCATAAAAAAATGTAGTTGTAGTCAATTGATCTTGACAAGAGTGCCAAGTAATTCAATGGGTAAATAATATTCTAACATTTCTACTTTATACTCAAAAGAGACAGCTATTTTGAACCTAGTGGGGTTAGGCCCATAGTCCTTTGTCCCTGAAAAGCGCAGCTTATATCCCAGTTGTGCTATCTGCAGCACAAACAAGGAGAGTGTAGGGGTGGAATAAGTAGGTGAGCATCTGAGCTGGGAGGCCTGCCTACGAAGCCTGCATCTCAGAGCAACGCTGGAAGAGGAAAGGAAGAAAAAGACAAAGCATCCTAACTGGACTGTAAAGTGAACTGAAAGACAGAGTTGGGTCTGGAAATGCTTAGGAAATATATGATATGTTCACACACCCTGGAGATTTTCTTTGCTTGTGGTAGCAAGACTGGGATATGTTCACACCTTTCTGCTTATCTTTTGCTACATTAATTTATGTAAGAACATGTTGGAAAGTTTCCTTCTAAACCCTTTCAGGTAATTTTCTTGCAGCTAATTTTCTTTCTGTTTTGTGTTTGAACAACGTTTTGCAACTTTTTTTTTTCTTTTACTTTCACACAAGGAATCCTCAGTTGTCATCTAGTTTTTCCCCTAGAAATTCACTGTCAGGTAGGACAAGGTCTCCCTTCTCTATGTTACCGCTAACACTGCCTCTGATATAAAATAGCAAGTTTTACCTGAAAATAAATATCTTTCCTTAATTGATTTATTCTACCACATATAATATGGATAAACTTCTATTCTAATTCTGTCATTTCCATCAATAATAAAATGAATAGCTCAATAGGTTTCTTTCACTTAATTTCCTCTGTAACTCCTCCAGGATTCTGGGATCCATACATGTAAGAGGTCTATGTATTAACATTTATATAGCTCAGTGGATTAAAGCACCTGCATAGGCAGAAGCAGGGGCCATGGGTTCCAGCCCTGCCCTGCCATAGTCGCCCTACACCTGGGGAACACTGAGACATCGACTGAAAGACTGAAATTGGATGTGCTGGCGCCTGCAATCACAGCTCTTGGGAGTCTGAAAGTAGGAGGATCAGTGAAGTCCAATCTGTGTACTGAGACCCTGTAGACCTTGTACTAAATACTGTACATATGCATCTGCTTAAATGTTTAGACGTTTTTTCCAACCCAAAATTCTTAACATAAGCACTGTTTTTTCATGCCTTCTAAAACACATGCTTAAATACAGAGAACAATCTATTCCACCAGACAGAGGCAAAATGAGGGTGGTAAGCCTGCCATGAGGGAATTATTGCTGAGAAAGCCTTCTTCCATGGACTCTTTGGATAAGAAGCAGCATCAGCCAGCAAATTCTTGCAAATGAGGAAACTGATGCGGGCCAACCAGCTCTTCCTTATGTGAGCAGCAAGCTGTTCTAGCTCAGATTCTCTTCCTCTGCTACTCATTGCTTCCCTAGGGCCTTTTTCAACAGCCACCTCTGTTCCCAGTGATTATCTTGTTCTGCAGAACTTATATCTATATCTATATGACTTAGAATCACTTTCTTAGAGCTGATAATTCATGTGGTAGTGTAGCGAGAGCTACAGCTGGAAGATGAAAAAGATAAAAACTGTAGCATATTTTGAACACGTGCCCGTACCACATGCTGGTTAGGAGAGGGACAGATTTGTTTTGTTTTGTTTTAATTTTTTTATTTTATTTTTTTTCTTGTTTCAGAACTTTTGTTTGTTTATTTATTTATTTATTTGTTTGTTTGTTTGTTTGTTTTTATGGCCGGCTCAGCCTGCCATGAGGGCAGGGCTGGCGCAGCATGTAGTGCTGGGGATTGAACCGCGGTCCCTGCAGCTGCCCAAGCTTTCCTAAGCAAGCACTTTAGACCACTGAGCCATCCTACCGGGCCCCCCGAGAGGGACAGATTTGTGATGCTATACATGGATATTTAACTGATGATAATATTATCAGACTTGTGCCTTGGAAAATGCATCTGGGTGTACATACAAATGACAGGACATGACGCAATGATCTGTGGCAAGAGTTGCTAGAATGTGACAATACTTGTCCAGGTTATCAGCGATGAGAAGTTAAATCTTGTATACTTGGAGAAAGGCTGACCTGGTGACCTACTGGAGCCCGTCAATATTTCCCTGGGTGTGCCTGAGTTGTTTTTAAATTAAAGATCCTCTCCATGCTTAAATAGAAAGCTAAAACCCCTTTTGCTTCCGTCATAAAGTTCTTTATCTTCTCTATTATCAACATCACCATTTCTCTTAAGCCTGTTGGTATCACAGTTCAATGGATCTTACTTTCTAAATAGTAATTTGTGAAAATCTTATTTCCACTTAACCTTACTATAACTCTCTATGGAAAAGAGGATCAGTGTCGTATTCACTGAAAATCAGTAAACCAGGTAAAATTGCATATGGTACTACCGTGACAAATTTTAAATGATCTCAGATGAACCACTGAAAGAAGTGCTGCTTTTCCTCTAATTTTTAAAGAAAATTATGACAATGACATCATAGACTCCATATTAATGATTAAAATTTGGATTTCATGTTTTTCTAGAACTATGTATGTTTTTGAAACTTTCATAAAACCTGTGAAATATCTCAGTTCAGAAAACTTGCTATAAACTGCAAGTACTTTCAGGGCTTAAAACACTGTCTGGTACCATTCTCAGACTGATGTTCCTTTCCAAATAATTCTGCAGCTCCTGCTGCTGCTGCTGTTAGTTCAGGGGCAGCAGTATTAGCAAGAAAAGATAAGCATATCTTTTATATAATGAAATATAACATTTTCACTTGCAAATAAGGTAAGTGAATTTCCAAAGCCTGGTCATTTATTGTTATATCCTTACCTTCCTTCAGAAGTATGCAGGTATCTTGTAAATGAAATGAGTCACTCCTTCTGAAGGAAATAGGCAAACATTTATTTGGGGTATAAAAACGACTGATGCAATCATAGGAGCTTTATTGTGTAAACTGACAATTCTTAAATGTCCTTTAAAGAGAATTATTGGATCCCGAAGTTATCTCTTTCAGCAGATTCCAATAGCATGTTTCAATTCTAAATATCATGAAATACTTATTATAAATAGAGCCTGAAATTTTGGCAAATTTGCCAGCATGCCCAAGTGGCTGTCATTGCCTGTGACTTGAAGTGTGTACAGCAGGCAACGCTGGTGTGGGGGCAGGGAAAGATGGGCCCCCAGGTGATTCCCTTATCTTCTGTGAGTGACTCATGGGTTGCAAAACTCAAGTTTTCCTTCCACTTTACTTGAAGGCATCTCACTTGGGCTGGAGCATTTCACGCTACCAAAGGAAATGCCCAGCATGGTTGGGAACATTTTAAGAATCATTTAGTCTCAGCCATTTTTCAGCGAGTCAATAGCTCTAGGATGAAGAAACCACAGGTCACTATTCCTTTACCATTACCCGGAGAGGTGATTTCTGCTTCTGTTTCTCAACTACCTAACAACATACTGACAGTTTCTTCAGGAAATAGCCACTAGACACTCAGTTAAAGTCTCGGTTCAGGACTTGCAAAACACTTGAGAAGTTAATTCTATATAACATACTTTTCCTTTCACTTAGATATATTATATACATGGAACGTATTCCAACAAGAACCTTCGTGTTGGTCCTGATAAAGGTTATATCGTCATGAGTCAGTTTCTAAGTCAATCTAATAATGATGCTGCTTTAACTTACAAAATAATACATTTAAAACATTTTTAAGTGATCCAAGTTTTTCAACAATACATATTGGATAAACATCAGACAGACACAACTGACCTACAAAAGAATATTTCATACAAAGGTATTAGGCTTAGCATAAACATATATTAGCTCTTATTTTAGAAATAAAGAGATTTAGCCTTGATGTATGTCATAATTTTTCACTTATGGCATATTATTTCTCTGTATATCCTGCCTCCTGAACAGTTTTAGAAATCACTATGTTCTAGAGATAAGGAGGATACAAGGTGGCCATTAAAATGTCTTCAAACTTTATAACTTAATAGAGGAGAGAGCAAAATCATTGCTTTCTTTTTTTCTATGGTTTTTCTATCAGGTCTAGGGTGTGTTGGAAGGAAAAGCCAAGCTGTTCATATAACTGGAATGTGGAATATGGTGTCTACCATGGTGTGGGTGGAAAGCAAATGTTAGTTTCAGTTACAGTGTAGTTGATGAAGCTGTTCTCAAAGAGATATTTAAGAAGTAAAGAAAAGAAGGACCAGATTTAAATTCAGGTTGAGGGAAGGGAAGCAATCTATAAATTCTCCCAGATGGTTAAGTTATTGGGACCTAAGTTAGTGTGATGTTTAATAGCATGTGTCGTCTTCACTAGGCCATGCAGTATTGAGATACTTAGTCAAACATTCTGGAGGTTCTTTTGAAGGTGCTTGGGCACAAGTCTAGTCTTGAAGTTGGTTGACTGAGTAATGTAAATTATCTTTTTAACAAAGATGGGCCTCACTCAATTGGTGGAAAACCTCACAGAGCTGAAAGATTACCTAACAGAAAGAACTGTGTGATTATGCAAACATAGATATCTCTCTCTCTCTCTCTCTCTCTCTCTCTCTCTCTCTCTCTCTCTCTCTCTCTCTCCTCTCTCTCTCTCTCTCTCTCTCTCTCTCTCTGGTTGAATAACATATCATGCATACAGAGATTGAATGGATCTCAGTTGTATAGTACCAGTCATCTACAGAACCCTGACTAATACAGTTAAAGTCAGTATATTTCCAGGAAGACAGTAGGAGAATATTTTCTACTATATTTTCTACTCCCTCTTGAGAAGAAGATGTGGAGATTGTGTTGATCAAAGTTCCACGTAGAGACGTGAATGTATGGTTATGGTATTATTGCATCTTAAACGTTGGACAAGTTCAGGGCTTTTACATTTCTTGTGACTAAAAAGTCAAGGCTTGTTTACTTTTTTGTACTACTTTCTTCTTTGCAATGAGTTGAATAGACTAGATGCCTGATAATCAGTTTGTGGGATAGGAGGAGGATGTAGTGATCAAGAGGAACCAGAAGCCTTGTTCAACTCCAACGAACATTTTTTAATTACTCAAATATAGATATCCTTGAATCCTTATTGAACACTAGTTTATCTACTAATAAACTTTTGGTCTGTTTTCATTTAGCCAAAATTTCCTTTTTAAAGAACACATATGAAGAATGTGGAGGACATTCTAAGCATTCTTGAAACCTTACAATTACCTTCTAACAGTGTGACGTCTCTATTTTAACATAATTATTAAGCTCCAGATATCAGACACTTCTTAAAATTGCTCAATATGAGAATTTGAGATGTTCACATTTTGAAAATCTCTCATTTTGAAATTCTGCATAATGCGAATCTGAAATTACACCGAGTAGTTTATAAGTGAAACTGATAGGACTATCATCAGAAAAATAGCTAGATATTAGCAACTATGGGTTCTTATATGTTTGGCTGTAATTTAGTATTAGGTATGCATGCTCAAACTTACAAAGCTTCCACTTATTTTCATTTGTAAATAGAAAAAACAAAAGATGCACGGATCAAATGAGTGGTAGAAAAACATTCTGAGTAGCTGTCTGCCTGATCTTCATTTTCTACATAAAAATTTCCCTTCACATGACTACACTTCAAATTTTATAAAATGTAAATGTAATTATCTAAATTTCCCAGCAGGAAAGGGTTACTGAACTCCCATTACACAAAGGAGCATACAGAAATAACAACCTGACATTTTAAAGCCACAATTTTGGCTCCTATTGTTATTTTAGTTATGTTTCTCAGACTCACATGTATACAAAACGAAGGGAGCAAAAGTACTTATTATTCTAATGAAGTCCTCAATGTAACTCACTCTTTATGCTTTTAAATGGATGTTCTCGCCCTTGAGATGTTTTGTTCACCTATTAAAATTCCTCTCAGTCTAGCTGAGATTTCACCTTTACCAGGCCTTGCCTATCAAGTGCAAGCAGAGTCAATGTTCCTGCCTCACTGAACTGTTTCGCTTTTGCCAAGTACAGGAGGCAATTTACATGTGCCTGCAGACGTTTTTCATCTTGTAGTTGTCTTGTTTCATTGAGGCCAGCAACCTTCCAGAAGACCAAATACAGTGAATCGCACATGGGAAAGCCTCAGTTCACGTTTGCTGACATAGCTTCAGCAGCGAGTCTGTGTATTAAGGCTTATAAACACAAACCACAGCAATGCTAATATTCCTCATATTACCTATGACATATATTACCTACTGATCATGCATCTAGGATTTATTTACATCATTTCATTGCATACCAATACTACTTAATGCTCTGAAATATACTAATTAGCATAAAACTGATGTACAATACATGCCTTAAGCAAAGAGCAAAATGTCTTATGAAGGTAACAATAGATATAGAAATACACATACCCATGTGTGTATGTGTGTGTGTGTGTGTGTGTGTGTGTGTGTGTAATGTGAGGGTGCCTGTATATGTATATGCATATTTCCAAATTATTCAGATATAATGATAATACTTCTGAAACTATATTTGCTACATAAAAATGTAATACTAAAAATTATGAACAAAGTTAGATTTGAATTAAAAGTAATTCTCTTACTAGTAAAATGCTTGAGAAATGTTTTAAATACAGGCTCTTAATTTCAGTTCCCTCAACTACAAAATAAAACATTTTACGTATAGTGATCTTATAACTAGATGTTAGGGGGCTGATGAGATAGTTTAGCAGACCAATCACTGGCAAGCTAAGAGATCAGAGTTCAGTCCCTGGCACCACATGTCACGCTGGCTCTGACCGCAGGTGCACTGAGCTGGCCGCTAAGACCAGGTGTGGAGGTGCCTGCCTGTAATCTGGCACTGTGGAGGCTGAAAACAGGAGAGTCACCATGTGTCTCAGCTACATAGTGACAGCGTGTACCAAATGCACTGAAAAAAAGAAAGAATAAAAGAAAGAAAGAAACAAAGAGAGAGAGAGAAAAAAAAAAGAAGGAAGGAAGGAAGGAAGGAAGGAAAGAAAGAAAGAAAGAAAGAAAGAAAGAAAGAAAGAAAGAAAGAAAGAAAGAAAGAAAGAAAGAAAGAAAGCAAGCAAGCAAGCAGGATACAATCACATACAAATTTTGCGCCCTATGGCAATTTACACAATAAGTTATCAGCTATTATATGAATAAAAGAACAATTACTATCTTACTGTTAGAATAGAAGTAAGATTTGAATTCAAAACTGACTTTTTGAAAGATTTCCATGAAATAATATTATATTAGTTTAATAACTAAATCATCATGTTATGAATTTTGAAGTTTTCTTTCTTTTTTTTTTTTGGTCTTTTTTGAGGTAGGGTCTCACTATGCCATTCAGGCTGGACTTGAGCTCATTTTTTTTTTTTTTTTTTTTTTTTTTTTTTTTTTTTTTTTTTTTTTTTTTTTTTTTTTTTTTTTTTTTTTTTTTTTTTTTTTTTTTTTTTTTTTTTTTTTTTTTTTTTTTTTTTTTTTTTTTTTGTAGCCTAGGCTAGTCTCAAACTCGCACCAATCCTCCTGCCTCAAGCCTTCCAAGTGCTACGACTGCTAGAAGTTTTCTTAAAATGGTAAAATTATGACCTGAAGGCCGGGCATGGTGGCGCACGCCTGTAATTCCAGCACTTGGGAGGCTGAGGCAGGAGGATCGGTGCAAGTTCGAGACCAGCCTGGGCTACAAAAGTGAGCTCAAGGCCAGCCTGAACTGCATAGCGAGACCCTGTCTCAAAAAGACAAAAAAATAAATAAATAAATAAATTATGACCTGAAAACAAATAAAATTCACAAAGTTCTAAAGCAATCTTAAAGTTCCAATGCTGAATTATTTCATTTTAATTCAAAGTAGTAATTATCACTTTTTAAAACAATCCCCTGCCTTTTCTAATTTAATGTATAGATCACACATAAATACACATTTCATATACTTGTATTTCATTCTCTGTGACTGGAGAAATTCACAGATATGCTGTAACTGAATATATCTTGATGCACTTTATCTTCCACCACTTCATAAGATCCAATAGTCAGGATTCAAGAAAATTTGGATCAACTCATACGATCCAAGAAGAGAGTTATTAAAATGTCTGATACTACAACCACGACTGTCCTGAAGAGAAGATACCCTCCCTTTTCTCAGCGAATGTTATTAAAATCTGTGTGAAGCCTCCAGGCACCCAGCCAGTCTTTCTGATCCTTTCATGTAATTAATAATTTAGTTAAAACTAGCATCAATGGGTGTCGTTTTAAATCTGTTGGTCTGTTATAATTTGTTATACAATGAAAGAAAATTAATACAAATAAGGATCAGATTTCTTTGCCACGGTCACTTTTTCTTCCCTGACTTACACTGTTTTGCATGTCTGTGTTCATTATAAGTCAAATCTGAAATGAACTCTTTTAAATGTCTGTTTCTAGCACAACTCACTTAATCTTCAACCTTAATTTGCTGCAAAATGTTTGCCTACATAATCAGCTATGGGATCATGTCATCATTTTACTTAAGGAGATTTTTTTAAAAAAGAAGTGTGTGTTTAATATTGTACTTAATATTTTGGACTACTTTTTTGCCATCACAGCCACACAAAAATTAGATTTCGGGCACTGGGAGACAGCACAGCAGTCTGAGCACCTGCTTGGTGAGTGCAAGGAGCCAGGTTTGATCCCTAGTACTGCATGCAGTGCCTGCCCTGGAACTCCAGACACGTTGAGCTGGCCACCAAAACCGGGCGGCACACACCTGCAATCCCAGCTCTGCGGAGGCTGAGACAGGAGGATCCCTATGAGTCTAGGCTGCATAGTGAGACCCTGTACTGGATAGATAGATAGATGATAGATAGATAGATAGATAGATAGATAGATAGATAGATAGATAGATGACAGACAGATGATAGATGGACAGATTGATTGATTGATTGATGATTGATTGATTGATTTCAGGTTGCAGCTACCACAGTGGTGAATCTGCAAATGAGTAGCTTTCCCTGGGTCCTCACCTTCGTCAAGCACGAGGCATTTGTCTCACACACACAGCCCAACACCCTCCACAGCGCTGTGCATGCTTACGTCTCTCCGTCTTCTGCCTCCATTGTCATTTTTCACCCTTTGAAAATGTTGCTCCAGATCCATGCTTCTTTTGTATCCTTAAAAAAAAATAAATAAATAAAAATAACACAGAGGAGAGAATGTAGGGCCTTTTCTATGCTCAAACAAGGGCCCCTCCTGCTAATCTACACTCCCAGGCCAAAATGTGAAATCTTATGGTAGCAGGCAGTGCTGCACGCCCGCACTCCTAGCTCTGGAGAGGCAGAGGCCACCAGAGCACGGTGAAGCCCAGGCCAGCCTGTGCTCCATAGTGAGTTCAGGCCAGATTGAACTGTGCAAGGACAGTGTATTTTTAAAAAGTGCCTGAGCATAGCAAAGCCTGACTATATAATCTCAGCCTTCAAGAGGCTGAAGCAAGAGGATTGCTGTGAGTTCGAGGCCAGCCGGGGCTCTATGGTGAGGTTCTGATTCAAAATAAATAAACAAAAACAAACAACCAAAAACTAAAACAAATTTAAATCTTTTTTTTTTTGGCGCGGGGAGGGGCATCTACAGGGTAAATCTCACTACTAGATCAGACTCATGGTGATCCGCCTGTTTACAGTCTCTCAAGAACTAACATAACAGGCACGCACCGCCATGCCCAGTCCCAATTGCTGTCTCAGCACGCCCTGGGAGCAGGGTAGGCACAGCAAGCCCAGATATCAAACCCTGGCCCCAGGTGCCTGCTTGCAGGTGCTTTAATCCACTGAGCTATTTGCCCGGTCCAACAAATTTAAATCTTAACCTGAAAATATCTAAATCAGTTTGATAATTTTCTACTCTTTTAAACATCCATGTGCCTTACTCTGTGAGATTTAATTAGCGAGCTCCGCCTCATGCCACAGTCAAGCAAATATTAATGCCGAGTAACCAATAAACTGCTATGATTTGACTCTTTCTGCTACTCCAGGAGAGAGCAAGCCTCCCAGAATCTGGAGCAGTGTCCTTCTGGGAAGCTCCTGGGTAACATGTGAATTGCCATCAGAAGCACTGCTGCAGAAAGCCCTGTGGCGGCCCTCCTGCTGTCCCAGCCGTCACTGTTGTTTAACCTCACTGCCTGTCTAAGGACTGCGTTCTGCATTCAAAATCTAGGCTGGCTTCCTAATTCCATCAGAGTAAGTGCAAGATGCATCTCCTGGTATTCAGGTGCTTCCTGTAATTATGGTCTAAATCTCTATTTGTTGTTTTCCATAAATTCTTTCATTCAAGGGCCAACCAGATAGCTCAACAGACTAAAGTACCAGGCACGGGGACAGGGTTCAGTCCCTGACCTGCCATGTGGGCCACATTCCCAAGGTGCTCTGAGAAGGTGACTGAGACTGGGCGTGGTGGTGCACGCCTGTGATCCCAGTGCTTATCAGGCTGAAAATAAGAGGATCATGACTAGTCTGATCTATGTAGTGAGACCAAGCAGAAGCTGTACTAAATACATGAAAAAAAAAGAACTTTATGAATTCTTTCATTCAACAAGAATGCCTGAATAAAGACGATGTGGGTATTTTAATTGAAGGGAGACTTAGTCTTTTTTTTTTTTTTTTTTTTTTTTTTTTGGCAAGGTATTGCTATGTAGTCCAGGCTGGCTTTAAACTCACTAAGGAGCCAATCTGGCAACCAAATTACAGTGATTCTCCTGCCTCAGACCCTCAAGTACTGGGATTACAGGTGTGTGACACCACATCATACAGTTTTTTTTTGTTGTTTGTTTTTATTATATGAAGCTCTGTGGTACTTTTTTTTTTTAATTTTATGAAAATAAAGGAAAAACAGGGCCTGGCGGGATGGCTCAGCGGTCTAAAGCACCTGCTTGGGGAAGCTTGGGCAGCTTCAGGGACCACGGTTCAATTCCTGGCACCACATGCTGCACCAGCCCTGCCCTCGGGGTGGACTGAGCCGGCCATAAAAATGAGTGAATAAACAAACAAAGGTTCTGAAACAAGAAAAAATAAATAAATAAATAAAATTTAAAAATTCTTAAAAAAAAAAAAAAAGGAAAAGCAAGATTTCACAATAAAACCATAGGAGAATAACAAGAGTTGACACATTTCAGGTTGTTACCTTTAAAGTAGTTGCTCAGAGGACAGGATATGAGCATAAACCTCCAAAATTATTGCACAAATCTTCCTTTTCAATGAACTAAGAGACACTAATAATATAACAGACATGCATTTTTTTTTTTCTTTTCCCTTTTGTCCTTTCCGCTCTCCCCAGTCTTAGTTCACTTTTCCTTTTGAACAATTTCTTCTCACTTTAAAATACGTATTGTGCCGGGCGTGGTGGCTCACGCCTGTAATCCCAGCACTCGGGAGGCTGAGGCAGGAGGATCGGTGTGAGTTCGAGACCAGCCTGGGCTACAAAAGTGAGCTCAGGACCAGCCTCAACTGCATAACGAGACCCTGTCTCAAAAAGACAAAAATAAATAAATAAATAAATAAAAAATAAAATACGTATTGTATCCTTCACACCACATTTGCTCTTTCAGATTCTCATACCAAGGAGACAATATAGTGTTTGCACACATGAGTCTGAATTAGCTGACGGTGAGCATGGTCTCAAGTTGCATTGAGACCCATAAAAGTCTCAGGCATATCCTTCTTTGATGCTGAATAATACTGTATTGTATAAAAGTATCACAGCTTTTTTATCCATTCCTCAGTTGATGATAATTTTTCAATACTTTGTTATTACAAATTATGCTGCTATAAATATGGCTGCACACGTCTTGATACGGTATGAATTGTTTTATTCCTTTCAGGAACATAACCAAGAAAGAGAATAGCTGGGATGAGAGGAACTATAAAGCATGAGATGGATTCAAACAGATATCCAAATGTCTTACTTTTCTCTCCTTGCTGGGACAAATACCTGATACCAAAATAAAGGAAGTTGAAGTTTATCCAGCGTTATCTTATGGTCCTCCACTTTTTATCTATATCTACTTTAGATTGGATGAACAATTCTTTTATTGTTGCTGTCATTTCTTTTTTTCTTACCTGAGCGATTTCTGATCTTATTTCCTTTATAAACTCATAGATTTATTTCTTTACTTCAGTTTCTAACATTTCAGAATTGTCAGGGGTGTGTCTTCCATTTTCCTCTATGTTATTGTTTCCAGGACTTGTTCTGGGTGGACGGCAAGTCCAGGGTTGAATTTGCTCCTGCCTCTTGGCATTCTATATTGCAAAATAATTTTTCATTTTGTTTGATGTGGGGCTGGGGAGATAGCTTCATGGCACAAGTGCCTGCCTGACACATACAAGGTTGTGAGTTTGAACCCCGGTCCCACAAAAAAAAAAAAAAAAAAAAAAAAAAAAAAAAAAAAAAAAAAAAAAAAAAAAAAATGCTATTTGTATGGTTCCTTCTAAGTTTTCATAGTAAGTAGCTTTTTCACTAGAACCTGGAAAAGAGAAAACTCACTATTCCAGGTTGAATTGCAAAATCAGGGGCAAAAATAACTGTGAGTCGAAGGTTTAGATGAATTAGAACATGTCCAATGGGTGGAAATTTTGCTGTTTTCAGAAATCAGTCATAAAATCATAAGACCAAAAATTCATGCCTAAGCCTCATGCAGATCTGGTAGTTCTGTTCCATGTTCGGTGGCTGTGGAAGCGCTGTGGCAAATGAAGTGCAAAGTCACAGCTTCATGGGCTCAGCAAAAGGAGGAAACAGGCTCAGTAGGATAGCGCCGGTCAGAACACAACGCGCTGCTGCGCTGTGCTCTGGGTTTCACAATTTATCATTTTGCTGTCATCTTGACTGTGTTCAGAAAAAGAAGAGTCTGGAAACAGTGTCACATGCATAATGATTGAAGGCCCTCGCAGCTATAGCACTGGGCAGAGTGAGAGATTAGCACATCCATCTTCAACTAGCCAAGAACGGACAGGAGAAGAGACTTGTCGGCCAATGTTTTTTGTACTAGGCATTATATATACTTTACACAGAATTACATTTCTCTGTTTACTAAAGTATGAGACTTGTTTGACTTTTTTATGGATAAAGAAATTAAAAGCTTACAAACGGTACTTACGTAAGGAGAAATAAATTCAGGATGCAAAACCAGGCCAGTCGTGGTGGTGCAGATAGCTTAGAGACAGAGGCAAGTGAATAGCAAATTCTGGCTCAGCAACTTAGTGAAACCTTATCTTGAAATACCAGCAATCAGTCAATAATTAAAAGGGATAAAAGGGTAGCTGTGTGAAAAAGCCTTGGGTTCAATCCCTGCTACCCCCCAAAATGTATTTTATTTCCAACGATTATATTCTGTTTACAGTTTGCTTGTTTTTCAGTTATCAGAGACTTAGAAGAAATTATGTACTTTTTACACAATTGTTAGGTGTTCTGAACAATCAATAGTGATGTTAGAGAGATTTCTACATGGTATAAAACCTGAATGATCATTAAAATTATAAACTTATTGATTTGTAAAGTAGTACTTATTGATCATCCGACAAGGTACTCTGCTATTCCCTACCTTGGACAAAACAATGTTTCTTACCAACCATTGCCTTGACATTCACAGCCCGAGCTGGGCAGAGATTTTCACACTAGTAGCCTCAGCACTGTGGGAGACTGAGTAGGAAAGAGCACACGTTTGAGCCCAGTCAGAACCCAAAGCCACTTAGTAGCTTAGTATGATCTGGTCTCAAAAAAAAAAAAAAAAAAAAAAAAAAAAAAAAAAAAATGGGTCTGGACTACATTAAAGGTTTGAGTTCAGTACCCAGTAAACCATATGTGTGTGCATGCACACACGCACACACACACACACACACTTATAGTCGAGACAGCAAGCTACTGTTACTGCTTGGGAGGCATAGTCAGAATAGATACATTGAAAGGGCTTCCTAATTGCTTAGAGTTGAGAAGGGGGTGCCGATGCTTTGGGCCTCTACCAGTGAGTTCCGAGCCTATTGGCAACTGATGCTCTAGTACTTTTATATCCATCCTGGAAAGGTTTTGAAAGAATTTGCTATACATAGAATGTACAGACTATTTTCCAAGTCTTTAAGAATTGTTCCATATACCCAACTTTATTTTCAGATTTTCTGTAGTAGATTTCTCAATCCTGTGTACTTAACACTCCAGAGCTCTCACTATAATTTGTTGGCTAATTTTGAACAAAAGTACAGAATTTAAGTTTAAATCTAATATGAGTAAAAATATATTTTCTGGTTATCTTTGTAGAGAACCATCGCAAAAATCAAGTCATAATAATTTTCAAATTGAACTGAACCAGAACATGTTCTGTTGGCTTATTTTACAGTTTCAGTATGACGTTCCTTTTGCACATATTAAATTTACAGAGACATTTAGGGTTGGGGAGACTCAAATTTAGTACTCAGTCTTATAGAAACCACATGTATCTAAAGTGATATTTTTGTCACAGGAGGATTTTCAGAACTAGCCCTCTAGTAGGTTAAAAGACTCTCAGTTTTTGTGAAGTGAAAATCTACTCTACAGTATGCAATGGAGAGCGCACTCGTCATGAAATGTCTGGACACGGACCTGTGGTTACACTAACAGATCGTAAAAGTGTAAGCCCAGATTTTGTCACTTCTGGGAGCCAGGTAGTTTCTCACTTTCTGTGCATCTTGATAAAGTGACATAACATCTTGAAATTTCAGGTTTCAATTTATACATTAAATAAAATAAAAGTCTCAAATTTTAGAGTGATTAAATTTGGTAACAAGTACAGTGCAAAGTGCTATATTTGACACAATGTTAGGATTCGACAGTTTTGCCCTTTTAGAGTTTCTTTTGGCTGCATACTTCGCTTCTCCTCTCTTCGTTTCACTACGGTAGCAAACAGTTCTCCAGCAGTTCTGTCACTTCCTCATCTATAGCTCATACTACATAAATTGGGATGTTTCTAAGTGGTGGTAATGTGTTTGGAAAAAAATAAAAAACATCTGAATTTCATTATTTTAAATATATTAATATAAAATGGGTGGATTTTTTGTATTTTTTAGAGAAGGGTCTGCAGTTCGTTCGGGGTCTCACTACTAGATCAGACTTGTAGTGATTCTCCTGTTTACAGCATCCCAAGAGCTGGGATTATAGGCACACACCACCACACCCAGTTTCAACTGCCATCTCAGTGGGGCAGGGCCAGCATGGCAGGCAGGGGGAATCAAACTCCGGGCCTTTGCACCTGCTTGCAGGTGCTTCAATCTATTGAGCTATTTGCCCAGCCCTAATATGAAATGCATTAATTTGGTAAATCTCTACAACACAAATAACCTCATTTGGGAAAATTGCCATCATTCTTTTTTCAAATTTATGTTTGCAAAAAATAGAGTTCAGTAGAAGTTTGGACTTTCTACTGCTGTACATTTCCCAAAATGCAAATGTTTCAATGAGGTGAAGAAAAGATTTTCCTCCCACACTTGCAGAGGAAAATATATTCAATATTTCTTCGTCGTCAAAGCATCTGGCTTGAAATTGGCAAATTGGATCTGCAGTGGTTTGAAAGCAGCATGCCAGCAGTAATCCCATTCTGCAATCGTCAGGTACTTTGCATACCTGCGTCGCCTGCATATCATTAGCAATGGAACCTAAAGGTGCTTGAGTGCCTACTCTGCATTAATTACAGTGATAACTTCTTTGCAACACCGAGAAATACTGGAAGGGTCAGTGCGATGGCATCCTAGTGAGAGGTCAGGAGACAGAGCTGACGGGGAGATCTGAATGCTCCAGTGACTCAGGGGTGGCAACACAGCTGTAGAATTATGCTTCCGTGTAGGAGAATCAGGCATAATCACCCAAGAATTAGGCAAGCAATGACATTTTAGAGAAATACAACCTGGGCAATAATCCCTGATACATGAGGGAGTCTCAGAACAATTTTTAAATGACACGGAATACTTTTGCTGTTGAAAAACAAATCTTTCAAGGCCAAAGAAAGAGAACAGAATGCCCTGATATGATATTAAACTAATCGTGTGTATGTGCTCTGGAAATTGTGGATTTCTTGGGAAATTCTGCCAAGATTGCTTACAAAAGCTCCATCCTGCACGGTGATGTAGTACTCAGTGACTGCGGCAACAGAATCTGTGAGGAATGTGTGCGGCCATCCGGGGTCATCAGGCCAGGGCCCCACTTGTTATTTGAAGGGTCTATCTGTTATCACTGGGTAGCAGTTTGGGCTCTGCCCTCCAACAAAGCGTGGACTCAGTGAATAGCTCTCACTCACTGCCTAGTGCTAGTAATTAATAGCCATCAGAGAACTCCTAGGGTTATCTTGAAATCTGAAGTTGGAACTTGACATTTGGGCTCTAAACAAATGTTCCCTGTTTCCCTCTTAGTGCATGTCTTTTTTGAGCACTCACGCTGAAAGTGTACTCAGTGCTTCAGATTTTCTTGTGTGTCTTCTCTCCAAAGCTCTGTAATAGTACTAAGCTATTAAGAGGAAAACATGAAGAAAAAAATGTCTATCTGCAGTTAAACTGGAAATAACTGATTTGTTGTATTTTTCCTATTGATTTAGAAAGTCTCTGAGGGAGAGATGTCAGTTGCATGGCTGGATCTGGAGACATTTCCGCAGGAATCCTGAGGTGAGCACGACACAGAAGCTGCTCAGTCCCCGGGTCCCCAAATGAACAAGCACAGGTGAGAAATGCCAGGAGCGCAGTGGCTGAATCCACGTCAGAGGCGGCAAGAAGCAAAACACTTGGACAAAGCTGCCGCGTGGTGGTCACGGTCTTCACAAGGTCTCTCACTGCCTTAAAAACGTGCAGTGTGGCATCAACCTTTTATTGAAGAGCTTACTCTAACGCTTCTGTTTGCCTCTGATGCTTGGGCAATGTGTTACTAGTCATAACCTAGTGATGCGCACTCTGTTCTCTCCTCTTTTCGGCTTACATTCTGAAAAATCTAACTACTCTATTCCTTTTAAATAATTATTAGACCATGAGAGATTCTAATGCTATCTACCCACTGCTCCAGTCTGAGTTCTTATTTATAAATCTAAATATCCATTTCACTTATGCTGTTGGAATCAAATGGCATTTTATTGTCATATGTCTGGAATTGGACACATTATTTTCCCTGCAATAGATTTCCTCTCTGCCATAGGGCCTGCCAAGTAGCTCAGTGGATTGAAGCACCTGCAAGCAGGCAGATGGGCCAGGGGTTCACTCTTCTGGCCTGCTGTGCCGACCCCCCCCACCCCAGTGGGGCTAGCTAGATTGAGGCTGGGTGTGGCAGCACACACCTGTAATCCCAGCTCTTGGTAGGCTGTAAACAGCTAGATCACTATGAGTCTGATATAGTATTGAGACACTCAACACCTTGTAGAGACGTCCCTAAAATACAAAAGAAAGAAGATAATTCCACTCAGGACATATACAAAAGCTATGAATTATCCAAAAAGGCAAAAGAGTTGTCCACATACACTGCTAAGATATTGATGAAAGAAATCAAAGGCGACATAAATTTGAAAAATAGCATATATATATATATATATATACATATATATATATATATATAAACATATATATATAAACATATATATAAACATATATATATATAAACATATATATATATATATATATATATATATATATATATATATGATATATAATGGCTGGTTTAGGCTACCTTATGGGTAGGATTGGGGATCAAACTGCAAAAGTCCCTTATATTCGTGGACAGAAAAGGCCCATGCTTTTTGAATATCCATAGATCCCAAGGCAATTCTTACCAAAATTCCAATGATGTTTTTACAAGGAAGAAAAAAATACTAGGTAGTATCAAATTATATTAATAATTTGCTGTACTAGACAAAACTGCATTCCACTTGCATAGAAAGAGAGGCAGACAAACAAAATAGTGTGGCCCTTTGATCAACTGATTTTTGCATAGCTACCAAGAACACAAGGGATTAAAATGTATAAGAGGTAGTCTTTCCTGTATGGATATTGGGATAGCTGGAAAGACACATGCAGAAGAATGCATGGATACCTTATCGCAAGCCCTACATAAAAAGTTGGCTCCAAATGAGTTACTGACATAAATGTAAGATGCAAAATTATAAAACTACTAGAAGAAAACACAGGGAAAAAATTTCCTGACTGATCTGGGAAACTTTAAAATTTATGTTGCTTTTCAGATTTGAGCCCCATAATCACAGACTGAAAATATAAAAGCAAGGTAAAGCCGGGCGTGGTGGCTCACGCCTGTAATCCCAGCACTCGGGAGGCTGAGGCAGGAGGATTGGTGTGAGTTCGAGACCAGCCTGGGCTACAAAAGTGAGCGCAGGACCAGCCTCAACTGCATAGTGAGACCCTGTCTCAAAAAGACAAAAATAAATAAATAAATAAATAAATAAATAAATAAATAAATAAAAGCAAGGTAAAAGAGTATTATAACAAGGTAAGATGCACCTTTACTGTCAAGGAAACAATCAGAATTATGAAAAGAAGGCTGGCCAGTGCCTGTTTAGGCAAGTGCAGGGACCAGGATTCGATCCCCAGAGTGCTGTGCTGGCCCCACCCCCGGAGCACACTGAGACAGCAGCGACTGGGACCGGGTACAGTGGTGCACACCTGTAATCCCAGCTCTTGGGAGGCTAAAAACAGCAGGATCAGTACGAGTCCAATCTTTGCAGTGAGACACTGTAGACCCTGTACTAAATATATAAGAAAAAAAAAAGAATCATGAAAAGAAAACTTACAGAATGAGAAAAATATTTATAAAAATATTTATAGAATAGGCAATAAGAGAAACTTGAAAAAATCCAACAGAAGGAAAGCAAAGAACGTGGGCCAGGGAGGTAGCTCAGTAGAATAAGTTACTTCCTGGAAAGTGCAAGGTCCTGAGTTTGAACCCTGGTCCTGCAAAATAATAATAATAATATCCAAAATAATAATAATAATAATAATAATAATAATAATAATAATAATATCCATCAGGTATATGAAAATGCTTCATGTGAATAAACACCATAGAAATGAATATTAACATCATGAGGAGATGTCCTCTCACACCTACTGGCATGGCAACTATCAAATAGACCACAATGGTAAGTGGATGTTCCCACTGTTGGTGGGAATGTTTATTAGTACAGCTCATTATGCAAAACAGGGCAGAGGTTCCTCAAATCATAAGAAAGACATCTATCGTAGCATCCAGCAATCTCATCATGGGATATAGGATCAAAGGAAATGAAACAAGTGAATCAGAAAGCTGTTTCCAGTGATGTGCTTACTGAATAATTATTCACAATATCTAAGATGCAGAGTCGATGTAAGTGTGGTCAATAGATGAATAGACGACAATGTATTAGACATAGTGAACAGAACATTATCCAGCCTGAAAAAATGAAGGGAAGCTTAACATCAGCAACAAGTTGGATGAGCCTAGAGGGCGCTGCACTAAATGAACCAATGAAGGTGTAGAAAGTAAGTACTGAATGATCTTAAGTGTGTGAGATGTAAAAGCAAAAGATTCTTATAAAAAATAAGCAGAATGGAATTACACGGGACTAGAGAACTTGATTTTCGTGTTCCTGTTTGAGGATTGAAGAAGTAATGCAAGTTAGTTTTGTAGAAATGTTGGCTCAAAATTTTCAGTTACCTAAGAGGAATAAATCCTAAAGATATCTTGTACAATATGGTGCTAATAGCTAAGATAGTTAAGGTACAACTGTGAAATTCGATGAAAGTGATTTTTAAGCATTTGTACTCAAGATTTATTTGGGAGGTAAGATGTATGTTATTCAATTTGAATTAGGTTAGTCAAAAGTAAGCATATTTTAAAATAGAGTATTGCACATAATAAATATGTATATTACTTGCCAGTTGATAGAGATATGACTTTTTAAATTTATTGCACAAGTAAAAATGAAACTGAAGCAGAAAGAATAGAATAGAATTGCACCATGGCGCACACCTGTAATCCCAGCACTTGGGAGGCTGAGGCAGGAGGATTGATGTGAGTTCAACACTAGCCTAGGCTACAAAAATGAGCTCAAAGCCAACCTCAGCTGCCTAGTGAAAACCTGTCTCAAAAAGACAACATTAAAAAAAGAAAGAAAGAAAGAAAAAGAAAAGAAAGAAAGATTACAGTTTCAAGATCAACTTGAGCACCTTATCAAATACTTTTTTCAAAATATAAATAAATAAAGTGCAAAGGGATGAAATGTAGCTCAGGTAAAGCATTTGCCTAGCAAGTGGGAGGCGCTGCATTTGCTCAGTGTCCAGTGAATGAGTGTGTGTGTGTGTGTGTGTGTGTGTGTGTGAGAGAGAGAGAGAGAGAGAGAGAGAGAGAGAGAGAGAGAGAAACAGAGACAGACGAAGGAAGAGAGAAAGAAATTGAGAAGTTGAAGAAAGGAAGGGAAAGGAAAGGAAGGAAGGAAGGAAGGAAGGAAGGAAGGAAGGAAGGAAGGAAGGAAGGAAGGAAAGAAGGAAGGAAGGAAGACAGGAAAGAAAGAGGGGCAAGAAGACGGAAGACCAAAGCGAACATTTGCACAATAGAAAATGTCCAGCAGGACAGATAACTCAGCAGGCCCCCCAGGCACGCTGCGACAGCGGATGAGACTGGGCGTGGTAGAGCATGCCTGTAATCCCAGCACTAAGGAGACTGAAAACAGGAGGATCACTACAAGTCCCATCTGTGCTGTGCGACCATGTAGATCCTGTTCTAAATACATAAAAAAGAAAATTTCCATAATTTCTGTTCAGTGCAAAGGTAAGGTGTACATCGATAGGCACATTGCAAGGTGGCTAGCTGGTGTGGGAGGAGGGACTTCGAGGTACGCTCATGGTGTTGCGAATTATTACTTCCTGCAAAAACACTGAGTCCCGGCTTCATACATTCATGATGAAATATGTTTTAAAGATCCTGAAACACTACTAGTTAAAATAATAAAATAAGTGAGATAAAAGCAATAAAATCCTTCTTTACCCCCCATGTCTTTTGCAAGACAATTTATTTTTTCTGAGGCTTTCTATTTGATTTATTATGAAAGGTGGTTATTCCAATAAATACTGACATAGGCCACTATAGTACACTCCTTCAAAATTAGGTTAAAATAAACCAATTACATAAAATTTAGTGCCTTCGAAAACATATTCCAGCCACTTGATTTGTGATTACTACAGAATGAGGAAAATCAGTTAAAATAATTTTCTGGAAGTAGAAAAATGAAAAATGTAGAGGTAAATTCTTAGTAATGGAAGTGACAGTGAAAGAACTGATGACGAAAAGCATCTGCAAACTCAAAGGATCAGACGAAGGCACCTAAATGCTTAATGAGCCTTTTCACTTGTACTAATACAAATAATAAATTTAGCAAAGGTTAAGTTTCTAAATTACCTTCCTTTAAATTTGATATGTTTATTACTTATAGCCAATAAATATAAAAAATAACTTCAGATAATTTACTTAGTAATTTTCCACAACATACTTTTACTGTCGATCAATTAAAATATTTATATTAAAATTATCTTGAACTTTTTGCCTTCATCTGAAAAAATAATTTTTTTTTCTTGTTTCAGAACTTTTGTTTGTTTACTTATTTTTATGGCCGACTCAGCCTACCCTGAGGGCCGGGCTGGTGCAGCATGTGGTGCTGGGGATCGAACTGGGGTCCCTGCAGCTGCCTGCAGGGTCTTTAGACCACTGAGCCATCCTGCCAGGCCCCCTGAAAAACTCAATTTTAGTTCTGGAGAATTTTAATATTTCATTAGAATGAATCAAATCAAGGCATATTATTCATCCTCATGAAAAATGTAATCACTGTGTACTGAAAACATATACTAACAAAATGTACAAATGAATGTGTAAAATCTATAATATTAAAAGAAGAAATAAAATCAATAAGTTCATTAAAACTATGTAGAGATTTTTTTTTTTTTTTTGTCTTTTTGAGACAGGGTCTTGCTATGCAGTTGAGGCTGGTCCTGAGCTCACTTTTGTAGCCCAGGCTGGTCTCAAACTCGCACCAATCCTCCTGCCTCAACCTCCCGAGTGCTGGGATTACAGGCGTGTGCCACCACGCCCGGCAGATTATTATACTTCAATAATCCTCTAAAATTCCTTTTTTTTTTTTTAACCAAATAAATCAAATGCATCTACAAATAACATATATCTTTGCCTGAGGATGAGGTTAGGGTGTATCTTGTTATGTTTTACTCATTTCAAAGCTGCTACACAAATTTAATATGAATTTTATAATTAGGAGTAGAAGTCAGTCATAAGGACCTAAATTAAGCAATTGGACAGTCAAGGATTATCACATGCCCCATTCATATGGGAACTTGGACATTTGAGAAATATAGATTCAAAAATTAATCAATTCAGTAAACAAAATATAAGCACGTTAAAGGTTCAACTTTTATATACATTATTGAAATATGAGGCAGGTAGTGAATTTAGTGCTGGTCTGGAAATTTCAAGAACTTGAAGCTGACAGAGTTGTGTGTGTATGTGCTGCAGTGATGTGAGTCAAAGCTTACTGTCCTCAGGAACAAGAAAGAAAGAACAGACTAAGAGACAAAAAGCGTAAAGCTAGATTAGTATGCTGAGCTGGAAAAGGCTTCAATCAACAGCTTCCTACATTGCCAGTTTTACCGGTAACCCACTGCAATTATGGAACATTGCACTACGTATACAACTACTTCCTTTTAGTTCAGAGAAGCATTTTTTTTTACCAATATCTACTAGAAAATTTATCAAATCTACACCCTGTGCTCTGTATAACTACTACGAGGACAACATTATGCATTGTATCAATTATTGTGAATGTACTACTAATGTGTTTTAAAACTCATGTTGTTATTTCTTATTAAAAGTAATTTAAAAATTAAAAAAGAAAGAAAGAAAGAATGAACAGAGAGCCTAAAGAAATCGGTCCCTTGTCATTCCCCTAGCTGGAGACGAGGTGCCAGATTCCTGGAGTGGTGACTTCTCTGTCCTTTGTTCCTTTACTTGGGAAGTTACCAACTAGTAAAATGTAAACTTACTCTATTTTGGTGCCTTCCTGAAGGCAATGCGAATATACTTATTGAAGCCAAATTAGTTGTGCATATTCCTTAGCCTGTCACCCTCAATAATTGTGAGAAATTTTGGCGGCTCGGGCCTCATTTAGAGTGAGACTAAGCTCACTGAGACCTCTGAGACTGCTAATCCAGTCTTCTCATTTTTTTAGCTCAGACTGATAACATACAACATGTGTGTCTGTGTGTGTATTTTTACACAAAACTGGGTTGTTACAATTTATACAAACGTCTTTTTTGCTGCTGTTTATTGCAGTTGCAGCTGTGGGATCCTTTAAAAGACAAATCTGAACATATTACAGCATTTATCTCCATATCACATATTTCAACCAGAGTGGAACCTGGATATAGTCCTGAGAATAAGATCTTTAACTGAAAACAAAATTACATTTGAAGTCATACTCATACTTTATTCACCTGTCCTGGCATTTCTCCCATTGACTAAAACTATTTTGGGGCCATTCCGTGTGAAAAATGAATGTGAACTGGGAACAAATAACACAGCGGGGAAGAAAAGTCTTTGGAAACAGTAAATGAGACTCAGAGACTGAACTCCTGAAGCCTGCATATTCGTGTGAATCGTGTCGCTGACAGTTCCCTACTTTCCGCATTTACATTGGTTGGTTGCTTCAACGCATGGACCAGCCATTCAGGAGAACTATAAGCATGAGCTAATGCTTGCTGCTAGCAATAGCGGCAAAGCCTAGCACCTGCAGAAGAGGGCTAACCAAGAACAGGTTAACTGATAAAGCAGCAAAGTGAAGTATTTTAGGTGTCATCTGCTAGTAAATGTTCACCCATCGGCAACGATAAGTCAGTAGAGGACAAATCTAACAGAGTGGCAAGAAGTATTGTCTGGCATGGAGGTGACAAGCTAAATCAGAAGTGTATCTTCCTTGATAAAGCTGCCTTTCTTTTGCAATAAGGACAGCTCTACACAGAGTACACAAAACGGAGAAACAGCCAGAAGAGTGAAGTGACACCATACAGAATAGGACAAAAATGGCTAGCTGCAACTTAGGGTAATAATATCTAGAATATATAAAGAACTCAAGCCATTAGGTGTTCCCCAATAAAAAGATTCAAAGTGTAGGCTCCTGACATTTGTCAGAAAAAGTACAAATGGCCAATAAACACATTTTAAACTGTTCAGTGTCTCTGGCTTTAACAAACTGCAAAATTTGAGATTCTGTAATTCTTTAGCAAGAATGGTTATTACCAAGAAAGCAAATAATGGCAAATCCTGGTATGTCTGTGGGGGAAATAGAACCCCTTGTATATTACTGGGAATATAAACTTAAGTACTACAATCACTGTAAATATTATGGGGATTCCTCAAAAACTAGAAGAGCAGAAATTCCATTGAATCTGGCTGCCCATCTTATAGCTCTCTTCCCTAATGAGTTAAAGATACCCTATCACAGTGCTACACACATGCTCACATTTATGGTGGCTCAATTTGTATTAACTGAAACGGATGTGACACATAAGTTCATTAATAGATGAATGGATAAAGAACGGATGGTGTTGGTAACTGATGGAGTACTTCATAGGTTCTGGCCCTAGTATGAAATGCTGAATCATTACGGTGGTCGTCTAATATGGTGGAAGTCCTTAAAACAACGGCTTATCTTCTGAGAGACCACCTCCCCGCTTCTTCTCCAACTCAGCCCAGGATGCAATTTTCTTTTACCCTTCCCGCCACCTCAGGGAAGGCCCCAATCAGCTCCTCAGATATATATAAACATCCCCTTCCGACTCTATCCTTGGAAACAGCTCATAAAAGCCTTAGCCTCTCTTCGTTCCAATCCATAGAATTCCTTATCCTCCCTGAATTCCCTGCGTCCTCCAAGATAATGAAGCCCTTTTCCCTTCATAATAATGTCCCTTTCCCTTTTTCCTTTCGCCTGTTTCTCTGTGACAATACCATCAAAAACCGATCAGTACCATTCTGCCATAAAAAGGAATAAATTTAAACCTTCAAGTCATAATGCTAAGTGAAACTTCTGAGATATGCAAACTTAAGTATCACATGGTTTCTCTTATATGGAATCCTAAAATAAAATAAATCAAAATGAAAGATAAGGGAGTTCAGGGGTAAGAGCAAAGTGACACAAGAACAGTTAAAACAGGTCATGTATATCTGGCTACTATCCACAACAAAATGCAGTGTTACTTATAGCAAACATATACTATTTGAAAAGTCTTGGTGAATCTTCCTTTTACTATGTGTTACGGTTGGTGTATATTTGTCCCCTCCCAAAGCCTCATGTAGTCACTGAGGCACAGTTCTACAATTTGATTAATTTGTGATCCAAGGCTGAGATTAAGGGTCTGAGCTCTGCTACGATTATGGGTCTGAGTACTGATGGGATTATGGGTGCGAGCACTACACCCAGCCTGGGGCACATAGCCCGAATGTAACATAAGAGAGACAGACGGACAGACGTGTTCTCTTTCCATTGTTGCTGTTGCTCCTCCATTTTGCTCTTGCTTTTCGCCACCACCATGAACCCCTGTCATCTACCATGTGCCACTCTGCCTTGGAGTCAGCTGAGTGTGGACTAAAACGTCCAGTAACTGTGTCTAAATAAACCTTTCCTCCCTTCATTTTGAGTGTCAAGTATTTGTTCCAGCAACAAGAGAAGAGTACCTGAAGAGCAAATGAGACACTATGTCATGCTTATATGCCCACTGAGGCCTCAGTAAATTAATATATATTCATATGAAGCTCATCGAATAAAAATGCTGAGGAAATGTTATATAGCAATGCATAGACAAAAATCAAGATACTTGGCCTGCTAATAAAGACTGATAGGGTATACAAAATAGATACCATTTGATATCTAAAATCCTGTTACGAGAAAGAGAAAAGTAATATAATTTGATGTGTAGGTATTCAAGGAATCAAGTGCAGTGTGTAAACCCACTAACTGCTACACTGAAATGTGTTGTTCCTGTTAAATTGCAAAACAAGGTGAAAGTGGTTGCCACCTATGAGATTGTGTTTACCCTCCAGAAAGTGGAGAAGATGACCCATAAGTTATTTCCAAATTCAATGTGTTGTCAATTTTTATTTTGGGCACCAATTCCAGATAAATCTTTGGTTCTTCAGTGGCTTAACTCAGCTTTTTCAGCAAAGGGACATAAAGATGGAAATTACCTTGAATCTATTCAGTCAGAGGTGTTAGGTTTTATACTGATGCTTTAATATACTTAGTGCTGCAAACCCGGCCTGCTCCCGGCTGGGAGTCTTTGAGGAATGAAGTCAGAACAGCTAACAAGCAAGAATGACTGCAAATGCACAGTGCGATAAAGTATTATTCCCTAGTGAATAGAAATGGATTTCCTCAAGCTAAGGAGAATATCTGGCATCTCCTTCTGCATTGTGAAACTGAGAACGCCGTACACATGGCAGAAGTATGTTATAGAAAATATAAAAATCGAAGAAATTAACATAATGTTATTTATGTATGTGTTCCGCATTCAAGAGCCAAATTAAAAACACAGAACCAGAAATTAATGTTTTAAATAGAAAAGAAAATGATGAACTACTTTGCTGTGAAGATATAAAAATATTCCAATTTGACAGAAGATATATTTCAACTGAATTTTGGTGCATATTTTCGTTGGCATGAGTGGTTTTAATTTGTAAACTGTAATACCAGAATATAGACATCTTGTACACTGCTGACAAGACTATAAATTAATGCAAACTTCCTGAAGGAAAAGTTTGATGATACAACTCAAAGTTTCACATATTTTACAACCCCATGGCCTTTTAAAATATTTCTTTTTTTTTTTTTTTTTTGGCTTTTTGAGACAGGGTCTCGCTATGCAGTTCAGGCTGGCCTTGAGCTCAGTTTTGTAGCCCAGGCCTGTCTTGAACTCTCACCGATCCTCCTGCCTCAGCCTCCCGAGTGCTAGGATTACAGGCATGAGCCATCCTGCCCGGCTTAAAATAATAACAAACACGGTCATGGATGTTGATACAGGAGACATCGCTGCAGCACATTTAAAAAGTTGAAAATTCAAACATTATTAATCATCATGTGATACTTAACAGTCATCTCTCCACAAATAGAATAGGGAGAATTGCTATAGTATTTTATAGTAATGTTTAATTACATGGGATATTTTTTATAATTGCAGCAAGTGTGTTACAAACTAGATTTTGTGTATATGACTGAACAGATCAACGTTCTCAAAGCACTATTTTCAGAAATTATGCCTTTATGTAAACTGCTTATATTTTCTGTTGTCTTACCTTATTTACCTTTTACATCTTTTCCTATCATTTTGTGTAATTCTATTTAATAAAGTGCTTCAAAAGACCAGTACACGCTTATGCTATTTCTTTACAAATAAATGCATGCTACCACTTCTACGATTTGATTCAGACTTAAATAAAATGTCCAGTTCATTATACAGTGATACAGACTGTACTCTATGAAAATGAGAGCATATTAAAAGATGGATTAAGCAAATACAGACTTAGATTTCTTGTACTGAGAAAAGTGCTGAAGCAGCTCTCAGTTATAAGAGTGTCGCTGGTGGAAATGTGACCTTCACTTACATTTGAGCTTGCGCAATGCCGGATATGCTTAAAGACATGCCAACATCTGTGTAGGAAACCACAAATGCTCCCTTGAACACAACATATGGAATATCTCAAGATTAGGAAAAACATAAATATTTATAATCTCTATAAATGAAAAAATTAGGCAAAGTTTTGGAACACTAAAGTATGATGAAATTCCTCTTGAATCTTGAAGAATTCTTTTTTTTTTTTTTTTTTTTTTTTTTTTTGGTGGTCCAAGCGATTGAACTCAGGAGCTTGCACTTGCTAGGTAATCACTTATTTCACTGAGCTATCTCCCCACCCCCTTGAAGAACTATTTTCTACTCATACAGTAAGAAAATTTACTTTCAAATGTAGATAGAAGGTGCTTTTCATAACATTCATATATTTTATCATTCAAACTGCTGTTCACGTTTTCAACAGACTCTTAGTAAAATGACAGTGAAGATAGTTTTAATGTTGGGAGTCAAATATATTTATATACAATTCTAATACAATGGCTTCCTTAGGAGGCCAATGAATTTTTTCTTGAACTCGTGCGTTGGAAGGTCAAGCGTGCAGCATGGTTCGTGGTGTTGCTTTGTAAAAGTCATTCAGCCATTGAATTCATTTCTGCACAACCCAACGTTATTCTTCCCTTAAAATAAGGGTGTGTTTGCACATTCGTCTGGTCAAGGGATTCGATTAATGCAACCTTTAGACCAGTGGAAGGGAAGGGCGTTACCACCTTCTCTTCCAAGTTCATTCTTTGCCATGCTAAATGAAAGTATGGGATATCCTCAGCTGAGTGAGACTGTACTTACTGTGTTCTTAGGATGAAAGAAAGAATGAAAGTAATCAGATGATTTAAGGTCCTAAAATACAAAATTAGCTGACTGACAGAAAAGCAACCTTCAATGTTTTCCATGAGTACAGAATCAGAAATGAAAATATTTAATAAGAGGAAAATATGCTCTTCGAAATCAAACACAAAATGAGAAGTTATGCTGAAATGCATAATTTCTGCATAGCAATTTAATGCGAAGTGCATTACTGAAGCTGAAATACTGCATGCACAAATATCAGAAAAGCCACTGAGTGTGAGCAGGCAGAAGTCACTCTTACATATTTATGAACTGTTTTTTATACAAGTTTATACAGCATCTCAAATAAAACTTTGTGTCAAGAAATTTTAGATTTTACAGGGCCGGTGATATAACTCAGTGGATTAAGTGTTTGCTTAGGGAAATGCAGGGGCCAGGGTTCTGTTCCTGGCCCTGCCTGCCTCACCAGCCCTGCCCTAGAGTGCGCTGAGCCAGTGATGGAGTCTGGGTGTGGTGGTGCACGCCTGTAATACCAGCACTTGGGAGGTACAATCGGGAGGATCATATGACTTAGTAGTGAGAGCCTGTACAAAAAAAAAAAAAAAAAAAGAAAGAAATTTTAGACTTTGAGAAATCTTAAATCTAAAAGATGCACTTAGATTTCCACTTGTAAGAATTTACTGACATGCCGAATAAGCTGTTAAACTCTAAAACATGCACAATTCCATTCTCAAAACACACACACACACACACACACACACACACACACACACACATTCCACTCAAATCACTAAAAATTCATGTAGTTTAATGTTTCCCTTGGTTGTTCTGTGTAATAGGGGATGGCTTCTAAATATCTCATTTGTTTGTATAAGAATGAATGAGTTCAGAGGATTTCTCCCATGCTCTTCTTTTTTATTTTAGAAAGAATAAAAACTAACAGCTAAGCAATTAGAAATGGTACAGAATCTCAAACACAACCCAAGGCATGGGCCTTTACCAGTGGTTGTTATGTTGTACATTTTGGTTTTCAATGTTGTTGCTCAACACACACGTAAGACTTGTCAAAATAAACACTTTAAGCATTGACTGCTCCCTTCAAAGCTGAATAGAAATTCGTCATGCAATCATCTTAGCTGCCCTGTGTGTACATAATCTTCCCCTTCCTTTTTTTCCTTTCTTTTCTCCTTTCCTTATCCCAACTGCTCATTCATTTTGAAAAGTGCCTTTTTCTTTTTCTGTACCTATCTTCTTTCAAGATATTCTGTCCTCTTTCAGGTTCTTACACAAGGGAGAGAATGCACGCAACTCTGATTTACTTCACTGATGAGTATTGCCTCTAGCTGCATCCATTTACCATAAATATGTCAACTTTGTCTTTCTTTATTGCTGAGGAATACTCCATCGTGCAAAAATTCCACATCTTTCTTATGCACTACTCACTTGACAGGCATTTAGATTGTTTCCAGGAGTTAGCTACCCCAAACTATGCTTTTACAAACACAAGTGTATATATATATATATCTCTGTGGTACTTTTTCAGTTCTTCTGGGAAAACATTAATTTCTTTTCACTAGGTCAAAGGAAACTTGTAATCCTAGTTTTATGAGAAGTCTCCTCCGCGTTGATTTTTGCAGTGGTTGCACCAGTCTACACTCCCGCCAACAGAGGAGAAGCATTCCTTTTGCCTAAAGCCTTTCCAGCATTTATTATTAAGCAGTTTCTTTACAACAGCCACACTTTTTAGGGTGAGATAGAGTCTCAGTGTTGTTTTAATTTGCATTTCTTGAATGACCAATATTATTGAACATTTTTTCATATATTCATTTTCTATTGTATTTCTTCATCTGAGATGTGTGTATTATCTTAAATATCTATTTCTGGATTGGGTCTTTCAATTTTGGGGACCCTTTTCTTTTCAATTCTTTATATGTTTGAAACAGAAGTCCTTTATCTGAGAGACTGTGGCTAAGATTTTTTTCCCCAGTTTGTGGGTTTTCCTTGTACACTGTTGATAATTTCTTTTGATGTGAAAAGTCTTCTCAATAACTTGAGATCCCAGTTGATTCTTTGACATGTTTACCAAACAGTTTAGTTTTTGTTCAGGAACTTTCTGCCTACCCATATGTCTTCAAGAAATCCAACTGCTTTCTCTTTAAATACATTTTAGTCTTTCTGTTTTATTATTTATTTATTTATTTATTATTTATTTATTGATTGTCTTTTTGAGACAGAGTCTCACTATGCAGTTCAGGCTGGCCTTGAGCTCACTTTTGTAGCCCAGGCTGGTCTCGAACTCGCACCGATCCTTCTGCCTCAGCCTCCCGAGTGCTGGGATTACAGGCGTGAGCCACCACGCCCGGCTGTTTTAATATTTAAATATTTAATCCATTTTGACTTTAGTTTACTGTATGGCAACAAACATGGGCCTAGTTTTAGTTTTTGGCATGTGGAAAGCGAGTTTTTCCAGCACTATTTGTAAAGAAGCTATCTTTCTTCCAGTGCACATATTTTACCCCTTTGTCAAAGATACAGTAGTTGAGTGTGTTTGTAGTTGTGTCTGTATCTTCCAATCTGTTCCACTGATTATGTGCTTTTTTTCCCAGTACCATATTGACTTTATTACAGTAACTTTGTCGTACAAGCCAAGTCAGGGACTGTAACATCTCCTGCCTTGCCTTTCTTTAAGATTCTGGGTGGAAATCAACATTTGAACAGAAATAGCATTAAAAATACTTTTTCCAAGAAGATACACTAAACCCCTTACTTTTTCTCATACACGTTTAAAAAAATATTTTCTCTTTGTCACCACTTTTTAAAACTTTTATTTTGAAACAGAAAATCTACTTATTAATTGATCCAAAATGTCTGCAGAGCCTTTGCTCCCACCTGTAGCTCCTGTCAAGAAACCCCACAGGCATCTACCCAAGTGCTCAAGACAGACCAGGAAAACGCTTTTCTTTTTTCTTCTGCCTCACCTCCTGGGCTTACTTGACCTATTAAATCTACCTGGAAAATATGATTTCCCTATATTCTCTTCAGTTCAGTTGCACTACACTACATTGTCAATATTTCTGACCTGTATTACTACTTAATCTCTGGAAAAACAGATCCCCTAAAAGCTCTCCTACTTCTATAAACTTCGTTGCCCTTCGTTGCCTGAAATGATCTCATTTACAACGCCTATTAAAACAGACCATATGCTTGTTGAAAACACGCTGTTTTGCGCAGGATTAGAATAAAAAGAAAAAGAAATCTAGCCGTCTACATTACTTTTCTTTATGGGGCTGCTATGAGAGTGTACCAGAGAACAAACGTTTCAAATAATGAAATTAAATTTTCTCACAATTCCAGAGCTTGGGATTCCTATTCTAAATTGGCACTAGACTTGGTTTCTCTGAAAGACCTCCCTCCTCCGCTGGCAGATGGCAGCCCTTTCGCTGTGTCCTGGCACAGCCTTTCCTACCATACTGATGTTTCTTCCTCTTCTTGTCAGGAAACCAGCCATAGTGCATTACATGGTCATGAACTTATAACCTCACTTATTTCTTTAATCAAGTCTGATAAGACTGTCCTAAGGATTCATTTTGGATCAAAGTAGGTCTTTCCCTAAGGCATAGGCTGAAATCCCAACCACAGTGTGACTGTGCACAGTGTCCCTTGGTACTCCAAAAGTAGCCTCTAAGGATATTCTTCAAGCCAACACAGTCCTCAGTACCAAAAAAAAAAAAACCAAAAAGGTTGCAAAAGAAAGAAAAGCCAGTATAAAAAAAAAAAAAAAAACTAAACTTAATCACACAAAGGAGAAAATACTTTGCGAAATCCTTACGTTTCCATCTGCTCCACTCAGTTACTATGGTGTTAACCTAAAATTTGTGAAGAGAGGAATATACATTACACAACACATGTCAACAGGTTGCAGAGTGTGTCACGGTGTTTTCCTGCCTGTGTGAGACTGCATTGTCTTCCTAGAGGATGTTCCTGATGTCAGGCTGAAGCACTCTGTCTGACAGCTCAGTGTCTGTCTTACTGTATTCTTCATTTTAAAAGTCTTAAAATTTCGTTGTGATGCTGACCCTGTATGTTTGCGAGATACTAACCATTGCCATATGATACAGGGCAAACGGACTTCAGATGCTGCAGGATGGAAACAGGTCAGCCAGCATCCAGTGCTCATCGTAACTCTGAGAGCCCCTGGCTAATAAAGTACTGCACTAGACATACAGCAAAACCCAGACTTTCAAAATATGACATTGTAAAAAATGTCACAGATCCCCTCCTCATAAATCTCCCCTGTTTTTAGACTCATGAAACCAGACGCTGTGTTTTGTTTTGTCTTTTATTACTGCCATCTCACAACCAGGTGTGAGCTCAGCAGTGTCCTGGATAAGCTTAGACGCAGTGAGTTGAAATGATAGTGCTTCAGCCTTGCTTTCAACTTCCCAACCATTCTGCTTTTTGTTTGGAACACTTTGGACAGTTTTATAATGCAACTCTTTCTTCTTTGCCCACAAAAGAGTCTAAGCTTAAGAACCAACTGTCTAATCATCGCCCTTTAAAGTAGAGGTTGGAGGTAAAGTGGTAGCATTTATGTATTATGAGTACATTTATGCTTACGTGCTCACATTTGTTTCCAAAGATGAACTTGGTCTACTCTGGGTTAAAGAAACACAGTATGTGGCTTGAAAACAATGGTTCCTGAGGATGAATAACTTCATCAAGATGAACGGTTATTCACCTTGGTGAGAATTAGAAAGAACGTAGGTCAGTAACCAAGGGTCCTTACATCTCCTGTGGTCTGTAATAGTCTCCCTGGCAAATGGATGCTTTTCAGATCAAGGAACTTTAGGCACATTAATTATACAGTAAATATAACATGTAAAAAATAAATCTGGGGCCCAGCAGGATGGCTCAGTGGTCTAAAGCGCCTGCTTAGGAAAGCTTAGGCAGCTGCAGGGACCGCAATTTGATTCCTGGCACCACAGGCTGCGCCAGCCCTGCCCTTAGGGCAGGCTGAACCGGCCATAAAAATAAATAAACAAACAAACAAAAGTTCTGAAACAAGAAAAAAAAATTCCATGCAGTTCTTACTTAATCTTAATATATATATATATATATATATATATATATATATATATATATAAACATTTATTTCTTTGGTATTACTGTATAGCACAGCGTGAGGTACTGGCGATTGAACCTCAACCCTTGAGCTTGCCAGGCAGGTGCATAGACTGCTGAGCTATCTCTCCATCCATGCATTTCTTATTTAAAATCCCTTTCAAATGCATTTACACATCACATTTTGGAGCACATAGCAACATTTTCACTTTCCTGATGAGGTAACCTAAGAGACTTACAGAGAATTTTTTTCTTTCATGTATTTGGTTTGTTAAATTTTTTTGGCAATAATTAACACATTGAATATTGTTATCTTCATCATAGTTGTTCAGAGTACAAGATGAAGACATGATTTCTTGTCTAAACATCATTAGTACAGATCTTTATTTTTATTGCACAAAGAGAAAGTAGCTGTATATTTAGTCCAATAGTCCATAACAGTAGTGGATTATTAGTAGCTCATCTGGCATTATTGGAAGCTGTTGAGTTGAGGCTTTTACAACTCAGCATATTAATATAGCTTTCCTTTTTATACCGAGTATAAAAAGATATACAAGGTATAAAAGTCTTGTGGTTAGACTTTTCTGCCGGATGTTTAGACAAAGATAAAGCAAGGCCTGTACTATAAAAAATGTAACTTTTGTATCAGTCAGGTCAGTCAGGTCCCCTCAGTATTTACCTTGAAACCATATACTACAGTTTGCAGAACTTTTGTCATTGTCAGCCATCTGGAAGAATCATGGCTATTGCTTGACCAATTTGCTCTCTGTGAAAGCCTGAGAGAATGTTTTATCTCCAGGTGACTCTCCTTAGGCATACTGTACATCATCAATACAAGATTTTTTTTGTTAATGTATCTCACTATGCATCTTGGACTCATAGTGATCCTCCTGTTTTTAACCTCCCCAGTGCTGAGATTATAGGTGCGGACCACCAGGCCCAGTCTCGGTGGCCAGCTCAGTGTGCCCAGGGGTGAGGCCAGCACAGCATGTGGTGCTGGTAATTAATTGAACTCCGGTCCTGTACTATCTCACCAGTGCAATTTACACAGACTTAGCATCACCTAAGTGCAAATCAAAACCAAAGACTGAAACACAAAGTTAGAGTCCCATGGTAATACAGGTACCATTTGCATTTTCTGCTTATAAAATAATTTATAAACATTTTATTTTTGCCTTTAAAAGTCTGCCATCTACTTAGCTATCTGAATGTCATCTGCATATACTCTCCAGCTCTTTAAGCACAACTAATTAACATGTGTTTTTTTTCCTTTGACTATAAGGCCACATACATTTTCTCTTACATCAAATTCAAATAAGGACTTCAGCAACTTTCATTAAGTTTTATTTTATCAGATTTTTATTGCTTACTTCATACTAAATGATAGTCAGATAAAAGCTAAACTTATATATATATAATACTCACCCTTTCATGGTTCATATATTACTTATAAGACTAAACTCTATATGTAGTATTTGGGATATAGATATCTGGCTACATATTCAGTTTCATAAGTGGTTGAAATAGTCTTTAAACACACAAAAATATTTGTTTGCATTCTCACTGGAAAAAGTAAACCAGTACAATTTTATAAATTTTTTCCCACACTTAGGCCTGGAACATTATCTTTCACAATCATTCAAAAGAAAACTTAAGCAGTAAACTATATTACTGTGACAGACAAGCAATATTAGACATATATTTTACGGCGAAAATATTTGTGAGTCATTTTTATCCACAATTCCTTTTTTCTATTGTGATCTCTGAATATATGCATCAGGATTTCATCAAATAAATTACAAAAAAAAAAGATTGATTAATTGTGCTATTTTTGGAGGGAAAATATTTTTTGATACGGGAAAAAAAATAGCCACTAGTTTCTTCAGCTTTTCTAATGAATAGGAATTACACAATCTTGTGATCCCAAGCCAACATTTTCATTTCAGTTTGGGGACCTGAGAGCAGATGACAGCTGCAGACAAAGTCGAGGGCAAACCACCTTGTACCACGTCTTGTCAAGTTACACCCTCTGGCGCTGACCTCGGGCCAATACTCCCGGAGACATGATGAAGTGCCAAAAGCCCTGGCAAGCATTTCAGACTCAAACCAAAAGAGTGAGGTAGTAGGGGAGAATGTGGACCAGAGGAGATTAATATTTGTGGGGTTTACAGCAGACAAGGCAGAGCCATAGGAAGCGAAGAAATCCCTGAGGGGAATTTCTTACAACAGCAGAAGATTAGAACAGGATGGGGCTGAGCAGGAAGCTTATTTTTCCAGCTGGAGCCTTGTAGAAACCTGAAGTTGATTTGGGAATGACAGAAAAATGCCAAGCAAATGCACAATCAAGGAAAAAATGATAGAATTTACAGTCACTAGGAAAGTCCGGGGAGGGGTGCTTGGAAGTAGGGAACAGAACGGAGGAGGGTGCAAAATATGGTGGACATTTCTCCAGGAAATGTAGATGTTAAAGTTAGACGCAGAGTTTGAAGTGACCCGGGACCGACGTCTTCAAGTTTCATCGCCATAGGAAATGAACTTCAGACAGATTCCTGGGCCCACGTCATGTATGGATGCAGAGGAGCTGATCTGATTAACGAAGAAAGGGGGAGCTTGGCGCCTGTGCACCGCCTCAGCTCGCGCTCCCGGACAGTTAACGAAATCTTTAAGGCTTTTCAAAACTATTTGAAAACAGGCTGGCCTAACATAACCCACTACTTCGTACTTGAGCAGCGGGTCCAAAGAGTCCAGGCTGCACAGGACGGCCTCATGGTGGGAGTCGCTCCTGCTGGCGCTCGGAGCTCTGACCGGAAGACTGCATGCTGGTGGTACCAATCCAGGAACAGGCACGTCCGTGACCGCCACGCAGATAATTATCATTGTTCATGGAAATCACAAGAGACTGAACAATCTAAATTCCAGTCTAATCAACAGAATGCTTCTTTTTACTTTTAATATTGATCTTCTGCCAGGGACCGCCATGAGGCGGGCTCCATAGGAGACGAACCTTTCCTTTCTGAACCTTCACCTCCTTGAGTCAATTCTTTCCAACACGGGAGGTTTTCTCCCATCATCTTCCTCAGTTTCTCTAGTTTGAGATGATTTTTTTTGCTGCTGTTTCTGATTGTCTCCATGAGGACAGTCAGTGCCAGGGCAGCATGAACTTAGCTGTAGATGTTTACCAAGCTGGCAGCCACTACTAGCTGCGGCGGCTGGTGACTGGAGGGCTACCACCTACCATTTAGTAACTAGCCCAAGAAGCCAGGCGTGGTGCTGCGTGCCTGTCATCTTAGTGCTCCGAAGGCTGAGGCAGGAGGATCCCTGTGAGTTTGAGGCCAGCACTGGGCTAAAAGTGAGCTCACGGCCAGCCTGAGCTACATAGCGAGGCCCTGCCTCAAGAAAAAAAAAAATAAAATAAAAGCCAAATAACCCTAAGCTAGCTAAAAGCCTCCCCCACCAGAGCACCCCTTGCCACACCCCTTGTCTCTCAGAAAAACAATTCTGTAACATTATTAATCTCAGCTCCATCACTGTGCAGTTTCCCCCAGCTGTGAGGATATCCATCTGGTTAAACTGGGAAGGTGTACCATTCTATAAATACATAGTGATACAATTCTGCTATTTTTTCTCCCATTCAATATAATTTATCACTGCCTTAAGAACTTGCTATAAGAAGTACTGGATATAATTACCCTCTCTTCCACTTCATGTAACTTTAGAGTTCTATGAAGTCATAACACTTCCATTAATTTCTTCTCCCTCACCTATTGAAACAAGTCCAAATGTCATCCAGATTAAACTAAGCCTCAGATAAGGTCACATGGATCTAAAACTGTCTTGAAAACCATGAAGCATTATGCAAATATAGATGCATATAACCGTAATCACAGCTGGATCCATCTATTTCCTCTTCTTTGAGTTTCTCCTTCTGAGAATTTTCCTGTAACTATAACCCATGGAATAAGGAGGCTCACTGTGGAACCGACATCTAAATTTTGAAATTTGATAATTGAAAAAAATATTCCCAGTTCCTCATCATTTATTATCCATGCACATAGATGCAACTCTTTTGAATACAGAGTAACAGAAATAACCCCCTAGGTATCCCTTACAGTACTATATAAAATAAGACAAGTTCATTGCTCTTAGGATTTTGTGATAATCCAGTGGCCTTCTTTTACTGAACAAAATAATTAAGGCATATAAATATAATACTTTGGGTGTTCAGTTTATCATTTATATATTTTTTTAAAAGATTTGTGTCAATTATGGCATGTGGTCTCATAAACAAGCTATTTCATTCTGTGATATATTTTATCAAAAATAAGTTTATAGAATGCCTAGTGGACAGAGATACTATTTGAGTATGTGAGTACATTCCTGAAAATATTTGCAACTCTACCTGCTTACTGATTTCTCTTTCTTTCTGTCTCTGTCTCTGTCTGTCTGTTTCTGTCTGTCTGTCTCTGTCTCTGTCTCTCTCTGTCTCTATCTCTCTCTCTCCCTGTCTCTGTCTCTCTGTCTGTCTCTGTCTCTGTCTTTCTCTCTGTCTCTGTCTCTGTCTCTGTCTCTCTCTCTCTCTGTCTCTCTCGCTCCCTCTCTCTCTCTCTCAGCCCTCCTTCCCGCAAGTGCTTTATCTGCCATGGCTTCAGAAAGAATCCAATTCTTTATACCTTGATTAACTCAATTTACAACTTACCAATCACAGAAGCTCCCTAGTTCTGTCTCTTCCACATGTACTAAGCCACAAATGTCTATTAAATGCATTTATGTCTTTCCACACAAGCCGGTAATTCCCACTTAGAAGTCACCACTGCCTCCAACTTCCGTGACATCAGTGTCATTCAAATGAGTTTTCTCAGCCCAAACTTTTGAACATATATTAGGATTTTACTAGTACAAACTTGAATTCATAAAGTGCATAATCATCTTGGGAATGGCTGCAAGTACACCTTATAGCTTGGTTCTTTTTTCTTAAATTCCTTTCCTCTCTCCTGCCCTGGTTCCCGTATCACCTTTTCATACTTACTGATAATTTTTGCCTTAGCCCAACTTATGGCATGCACTGCTCACATTACTGAGGATGGTTAAGGTTGTGCACGAGGCACAGTCCCATGCTTCATGCTTCCCCACCCTCTTCCTCCTCATCCCTTACCCTTGCTTCCTGTACCACTTCCTTATTGCAGGGGCTCCACCCCCTTTTCCATTTCCATCCATCATTTATCGGTTTCTTTCTCTCTCCTTTGCCTCACTCCAGTGACAGACAGCTTAGAGCATTTAAGCTTGTGTGTCTGCTTTATTTCACTCAATATTGTATTTTCCATTTGCATCTATTGGCCTAATGTCTTCAGTGTGTCATTCTGCGTGGCTAAGTAGTATTCCACTGCAGGCAGATAGCACATTTTCTTTGTTCACTCATCTGGTGAAGCCCATGCAGGCTGCTTTTAGGATTTGGTTATTACAAATAGTGTGCAGGCACCACTGCAGTGCGATGATGTAACCTCTTCAGGGAAGGTGCACTATCCACAAGTTCCCTGGGTTGCATGGAATTTCCAGGGCCAGTTCTTTGAAAAACACCCACACTGATTTCCTTAATGGCCACACCGACAGTGCAGCAGGGTCTGGCGTAGGCACGCCAACACTGGTGTCTGGGCGATTTCCTGATGACTGCCTTTCTTTCCTAACCAAGATGGACCCTTCACATGGCTTTAATTTGCATTTTCCTGATGGCCAGAGTTGTTTAACATTTTTTTTTTATTTGGCCATTTGCTTTTCTTCATCTGTGAACTGTTTGCCATTCTTCTTGTTCATTTCTTCACTGGGTCTTTAATTTTAGGTGGTTTAGTATTTTGAGACCTTTACATAGTCTAGACATCAGCCCTCTATCTGAGGAGAAGCTGGCATATTTTTCCCATTCTGTAGGTTCTCTTCATGCTACTGATTGATGATTGCTGTAAGAAACTTTTTAGCGTGGCATAGTCCTACATTGATTTTTGTTGCTATTTCTTGCATAATTTATGCTTTCCTTAGAAAAATCCTTTCCAAGATGTATTTCTCCAACATTTTAACTATTTTATATTTCGGAAGGTTTAATGTTTAATGTTTCTGTTTTAGTGTTTACATCTTGATTAGAAAAATTACCATGTCTGCACCATGTACTCTGAAAAACTACTACAAAGATGCCAATATGCATTATATTAATTATTGTGGATGCACTACTAGCATGTTTTGAAAATGTCTCATTGTTATTTCTTTTTTTTTTTTTTTTTTTTTTTTTTTTTTTTTTTTTTTTTTTTTTTTTTTTTTTTTTTTTTTTTTTTTTTTTTTTTTTTTTTTTTTTTTTTTTTTTTTTTTTTTTTTTTTTTTTTTTTTTTTTTTTTTTTTTTTTTTTTTTTTTTTTTTTTTTTTTTTTTTTGTCTTTTGGAGACAGGGTCTTGCTATGCAGTTGAGGCT
>PVJA010015176.1:0-45920 GCA_004027025.1 Myocastor coypus | reverse complement strand
ACATATTGTCCTCAAAATCATTCTATAGAGTGCAGTGTGTGGGCATGACCCACCTCCCTATTAATGTTGCATAGAAAAAAGAAAGAAAGAAAGAAAAAAAAACCAGGAAAGAATATACTTCCGTTTGGACTAAGAGGAAGCAGATACATATGCAATCAAAGGTTTTGCAATTGCAGTGTGCCACCATTGAAGCTTGTGACGTTGGAGGCTATTGAATCTAAGCCTCCTAAAGCTCATCTCACCAATCTAGCTCTAGCAGCTTTTAGTATATTATTCACCTGGATTTCTGGTATCTTGACTATTATATGTCTTGGCGTGTTTTTAGGTGGGTTGATGTTATTTGGAGTTCTGTAGGCTTCAGTTACCTGAATGTCTGATTGTTTTCTCATATTTGGGAAGTTTTCTGCTATTACTTCTGCCCATATTCTTTTTTATATCATTTGTATTGACTCCTTCTTTCTCATTGATTCCCATTAATCTCACTTTGTTCATTTTTGCATCGTCTTGCAGCTGTTGAATTATTTTTTCCTGCATTCTGGTTGTTTTTAAAAGGTCGTTTCTTACTCTTTCACTGGCTGCAACTGTGTCTTCAAGGTTCGAAACTCTATCTTCATTTTCATTCATTCAGCTCTGCCAACTTGTGAACGAGGTTTTATTTTCTTGTATATCTCTTTGAAACTGCTTCATGCGATCTATGCTTTTCCTATATTGCTCCGTCATGGAATCCATCATTTTTCTATTTTCCTCTAATTTTTTTATCGATGTCTTCTTTAATAGTATTGAAGTCTGTCATTATGGTTATCCTTTCTCTCTCTAATACAGAGATTATTTCTGTTCTGTTCTCCTTTCTACTTTTGTGTAGTTGTTCCCCTACTTGGGATGCTATTGATTTATGCATGTCTTTGTCAACTTTAGATATTATTTCTGCTCGGATTTCCTCTGTAGGTTTCTCCAGCCGTTTTTCCACTTCATGTATTTCTTTTTTTACTTCAGATGTTATCTCTGATCTGAGTTGTCTATAAGTTTCTGCACTTGTCTGTCTACCTCAGATGCTACCGATTCAGAAGGTTCATCTGCATGATTCCCATTTTCTTCCATGGCAGTGTCTCCCGTATTTCATTTGGGTTGGCTTGGGCCCCAAGATTTCATCTTACTCCTTGTCATTATCATTTTGAATGGAAGTGATCTCTGCACGTTGGTGAAGTTATGCTGTTAGCATCCATGGGCGTTTGGTCTGGATCCCCCAAGTTGATTCCCCTCCATAAGTGCCAGCTACGTGTCAGAGCTCAGGCTGGTCGCTGATGTGAGGCCCTGTGGATTTGGACTGTGAGTGCAGATGGAACTCTGGAGTGGAGGAGTCCTGGTAGGCTGGTGGGCCCGATTGGTTGCCAGCCAAGTTGCGTGATGGGTTTGGTACTGGAGCTTGGGCACGAGGGACTGAAAAAAGAAAAATAAAAGAAAGGGGGGAGGCAGACCAAGTGTCTTTACCTGGCAAGCATGCGAGCCAGATGGGATCGGGACCAGAAGGCAGGAGGAGGAGGCGGAAAAAATGGGGAGAGGGGCCAAGGGTCCTTACCCGGTGGACACATGAACCAGACGGGATCTGTTTAACTTTTCTATTGTACAGGGGCTCACAGTGGAGAGTTTGCCTTGCGTCTTGGAGGAGACTTGGGATTTTGACTTTTCAGCAACGCTGAAACTGTTGGGCCTTAGGCAACATTTGCAGATGAACTAAAATGTTTTTTGTACAAAGGGATATGTATGAGACTTTGGGGGTCCAGGGGCGGTATGTTATGGTGTATGTCTAGTTGTGCCCCAAAACCTCATGCAATCAAGGGGCAGGAAGTTCTATAGGTTGAGACTTGACTCATGAGTCACTGGGATTATGTGTTTTATTAATAATGAGATTATTGTCTGAGTAGTGCTGGGAATTATAAGTGTGCCCAGAGGCGGATAGGCTAAGGCAGAGAGCCTGATGTAATTTTTAAAGAAAGACACAGTAGCCTTGTTCCTCTCTACTCCCTTGGTTGGTCGGTTGCCTCTGTGGCCATTTTGTTGCTGTTCCGCTACCGTGAACTGTCTGATCTCTGCCCTATTCCACTCAGTCTTGAGCCAGCTGAATATTGACTGATATTTCCAGTAACTGTGAGCTAAATAAACCTTTCCTTCCTTCATTTTGGGTTTTGGATATTTGCCCCAGCAATGAGATAAATATAACTAAGACAGCATCATGCATTAAGAATACTCCTACAAATTGTGCTTAAATTGTCATACTGCAATGAGACATCAAGTGTTTTCATCAATCTCTTGCTTTCCAGCTCTTACACATGCTTCACCTGCCCACTCCTTGGCATGGTAATCAACCAACTGAGTCTGGGTGTGGTGACACATGCCTGTAATCCTAGCATTCAGGAGGTTGAAAATAGGAGAATCACTACGACCCTGAGCTACGTAGCGAGATTCTGTACCAATAAATAAATAAATAAATAAATAAGCAAAAGGATCAGCAGATAGTTCAGCAGATTAAATTGTGTGCTTAAACCTACACAGGGCTGGGGGTTTGATCCCTGGCATGCTGTGTTGGCTCCACCTCAGAGGAGCACTGTTATAGTGAATGAGATTGTGAAAGCTAGTGTGTACCCCCCAGAGCTCAAGAGAGTGATAATGAGAAGATCACTATGAATTAGATCCATGTAGTGAGCCTCTGTAGACCCCGTACTACATTAATAAAAAAAGAATGGTAGATTTTTCTTATTGGACCAAGATATCCAAACTTTTCATGAACATGTTCTTTCCATTCACCTTACAGAATTGATCGGTGCTCCTCCTATTCCATGCATCCCAAGAATCAATATTTTCCTTTTTGGGATCCTATTGTTCATTTGTAAGTATAACCGTAGGTTCTGTTTCTTCACAACCTTTCACTTTTACCATCACAATCCCAGTATATGTTCACCACAAACTTATATGGTCACTTTTTTGCCAGGGATAAAGGAAAATCTGTCAATTCATGTTCTTGGACTAAAAAGAGAACTCCAATTAAATATACCAATGAAATTGTGCAAAATGACCCCTTGATATATTTCTATAATTTAGTGTTTTGTTCCTTCTTCAGTTCTAGGAGCAAAACAGATACAGTGACTAACACCCAAAGCCCACCTTGTACAATAGAAAAACCCTTATTAAAGCTTCATGTCTTCATAGCACATGGACTCTTCCATGTCAACGCCCACCTTGTTAGCATTGTTCTCCCCCACCCAGAAATGAGCTCTCCTTTACTTTTGGAGACTACATTGCCCTTTCTGAATTTAATATCCTCATTCCAAACTCATGGCAGAAAACCTTTTGTATCTTTTCTACTGACAACCTTTATATAGAATATCAGAACAGTCTATTTTTTTATCCATCTGTGTCTGCCTGTGATACGTGTTTCTGGCTCTTCTTGCCTGCATAAGCCTTTTTTTCTCTTTCTTCCCATTAGAAAGTGAATAGCAATACTTGAATGATGATTGGGGCATCTCCTGTCCTGCACCCTGACCGCTATTTTTCCACACACAAGGAAATTGTCATTAAATGTTGGCATCTCTGCTACCACAAAACCCAATGTAGGACACTTTTCTGTCTCATCATGTACTGTGTTTCATCCACTGTGTTTTCTTCAAAAACATTATGCATTGGACCTTTTCTTTCGTTCTTTCTTGACTTTCAGTTCTATACTTTCAGCTGCTACAACATTTGAGAACTTTAGGCCTCACATTTGGCCTAAAACATGCAAATTTCAATCCAATGCTTGACTGTGCACAGTAGGAGCCTTTTAATTAGGTTACACGCTGCTTCATCGTCCCTAATCTGGTTCTCTCACATAGACTAGGAACATATTCTCTGCTGTGTAGCTGTTTTATTTATGAAACAAGTTCATATATTACTACTTCTTTAGCAACGTACATCATCACTGAAAGATATCATGATATAGTTCCTACCCTCTCCAAATGATAAACCAGGAATAGTCATTACTATCCAGAACAACTTCACAGCCAGCATAACTCATTTCACGCTGTAAAGCAGTCACACTTATTAAATAGAAAAATATCACACCTTACACAAAATCTAAATCTTGCTAGTTACCCAAACACACTTTCAAGTAGAAAGAATCACTTGTATGTAGTAATCATAAATATCTCTATCTATCTATCTATCTATCTATCTATCTATCTATCTATCTATGGAAATAAGTAAGTAATTCAATCAATATATAAATAATAAAGCAATGGTCAGAACATTGGCCCTGATTTCAAGAATTTATACCTGCACCTCTTAAAATTTTAGTGTCAGTCAGTCATTGAAAGAGCTGTGAAAGGCATTGTTGCAAGATTCAAATTTGAGACATAACATTTGTGAAAATATTGAGGTAGCTATACCAGCAAAATATACAGCTACTTAACTTATCTCCATTTCCTACTGTGTCTTCAGTTGTCTGTCTTATTACTTACTTTAAGAAGAAACTTTTCACAAAAGTAGTAGTGGAGTAAGAGCAATAGTACTGTCCCCAATAATTTTTAATGCTCTGTACTCTGGTGTTTCACCCCACAGGAAAACCTTCACAAATGCAACATTATGCACTGAACCGAAAACAGCTTTCCTGGAAGCAATTCAGACTACTTGGCAAAAGGAAACCCTCATCCCAAACTTCCTACAAAACCACGTCCATACTGTGTGTCATGGTGTCCATGGCAAAATACCTACTTTCCAAGCATAAACTACTCCTCTGAACCTCCTTCTTCAGGTAATGTGACATATCTGTTCATGTCTTGTAGCCATGATAACCTTGACTACAGCTGTGAAGCAAGAAGTACTGCTTCAAATGGCAACCTGTATGACATCAGTTTATACCTAGGTAATATTTTCATTGCTGGATAACACATTTTCTTCCTCATACACCTAGTTGTAAATATATATGACCTTTTTCAACATGCCATAGTTTCCTTTCTTCTTCTATATTTGTTGTTAAAATGAAAGATCTGTTATCAACATTAGACAAGATTCAATCCTCATACGGTTCATTATGTCATATGCAGCTTTCTGTTAATTTCTTATTATTTAAAAGCCCTATGGAAAATGCTAGCATGCGTCATGTAGTGATATAATTATTTTTGTATCTCACATGTACATATATATGATAATATCTATATAAGCATATGTATATATTTTGATATCGGCAGCCATCTTTATATTGACACACATTATTTGCAGTGATACTAACATTTCATTACTCCACTACTGTATCCACTAATGAGTTCATTTCCATTAAGTGATGCAACATATCAAGGCAGTAGCGCTTGGGACAGCCAAAATCATTCTACAAGTGTAGAACATCTGGTCCTCAAAATACTGCAGAAGGTTTCTGCTTAATTTGTCACAGTGCATTCATAAACCTTTTTTTTCACTTACCATCTTGGCCTGCAATCTATTGTCAACAGATAATTCAAACAAATGTTCGTATTGACAGCTACCACAATACATCTGTAATTCAAGAAAATTATACCTTATACTTTTCCTCATTATTCCAAAGTCTGCAAAACATTAATGAATCTGTTGTTCTCCTTGACCTAGTTGACCAAAACACCTATACCTCCTATCACTTATGCATCTCAAATCTTTTATTTGCTCTTTGGGATCACTATAATACCTTCTTTATTATTCTGCTCAACTCTGATTCTTAAAAAAATATTTTTCTTTTTGCTCACATCTATGTTCACGAAAATTTTACATACATTTGTTCCTCAGTAGTTTCCCACCAAATGCCTCTAGCTTACTTGACAGGAGCACAAAATGGCCTCCAATTCCTTGATATTATTTGCCTGCATGCACTTCAATATATCTGTGAACATCAGTTCTGTGGCATGTCATACATAAGTGTACATCTCACTGTCTTCTCTCCTCAATTCTTGGGCAAAAGAGATACAAATGCCAGCTAGCACAAGAGATCCTCTGTCTCAATCTTAATCTCCCAATAGCTGTGGCTTACAGCCTCCCTCCCAAAACAGCCTGTTAACCCTCTTGTTTTATTGTCCAGAAAACGAGTTTGTCTTGCCTTCTTATTGTTTCTTGATTCTTTTGAAATTTACATCCCTAATAACTCACAGTATAACTATATCAAGATTTCTACATAAATAATTCATAATGAATATCAAAATCATACTGCTTGAGGATTAGCCAAATAATTGAGCAGATTAACGTACCTTCAAGGAGGTGCAGGGGCAGGACATCCAATCCCTGTACCTACTGTGCTGGCCCCACACCTGGGGCCCTCAGAGACAGCAATTGATCCTGGGTGGAGTTGTATGCTCTTGTAATTCAAGAGCTTAGGGGACTGTAAACATGAAGATCACTACGAGTCCAATCTATTAGTGAGACCCTGAATAACATGTAGACCCCTCCCGAGTCACAAGGTATAAACAGTAAAGCCATATTAATATGGTGAGGTGTAAAAGTCTCAAGTCAACAGCTTCCAACATTGCCAGTTCTGATGGTACGCCACTATTATTATGGACTTTTGGACTATATATACAGCTATACTGCCTCTTAGTTCAATGAAAAGAAATATTTTTACTAATAGTGTTTTCAAAAGATATAATGTTTACATCTTGTACTCTGAACAACTACTATGAAGACAATATACAATGTTGTAATTATTGTAACTGCCCAACCAACTTTTTGAAACTGTCTCATTATTTCTTTCTCATTTAAATTAATAAAGGTAAAAAGAAAAACAAGCAATTAAGATAAATGAAGCGTTAAATAAATTGTACTTTATTATTTTTAAGTTTGTTTAAATAGAGTGTAATTGTAACTAATATGACATTAGAAATGGTACACTTTTTCTATATTAGGGAAGGATCTACAGGGTATTTAGGGTCTCAGTACTATATATATATATATATAACCAGACTGCTTTCCCATTTCCTTCTGGCCTCTCATGTGAGCTCTCCTTCTCACTCAAGCTTAGACCTTTTCCACTTATAAAAAACATTTCTGTGTATATATATAAGCATCAGAAAGGGACAAGCATTAGACTTACCTGCTAGCCAAGTTTGAATTCTATGCCTACTTAGGCAAAAATCAATATTTTAATTAAGGCTTGACCTCCCTGTTTGTATGTCTTGGCACCTGGTACACTCCTCTCCAAGTTAAAAAAGGTTACTATCAATCAGCTCAAACAGGCACGGTTTTATAAAATCTCTCTTATTGTCTCAACCACCATGCTTTAGTCCTTGTCTCTATGTCCTGACGCTAAGTGCTACACTAGGTCTTTCATGCTTTGTTTACATTGTGCTATTTGTCTATCATAAATGTTGCCAATATTCTCCCAGTATGTGACTCCTCATACTCTACCACCTTAATGAATACACTAAGATCCTTGATTTTTCTCTCATCTGGTTCGAACCCACATCATGTGGAAGTATCTTATAGGCTCTCCAATTTATTTATTGCTGAAATAATTTCATAGAGCTTGACAAAAGCAGGGTAAGGTATCAATAAAGACTGTCATGATATTCATACTTCCTGCCTCTTCACGATATGATTAAGGCAGCAGTATTCTGTACAGGAACAAATTCACATACAGCAGAATATATTCAACTCATAGAAATCACTGTCAGTAAAGGTAAAAACATCAATATGTACAAAGAAACAATAAGGTATCCTACACTCAAAAACTGCTAAGTGTCACTAGAGAAATTTGTATAAAGAGAACAGAACAGAATAACATAAAGGAAAAATAAATAAATAAATAAATAATTCTCCACAAAATTTCCCATAATTCAAGACTGGAAGGTCAGATCTTCTGCACCTTAGCACTGCAGTCAATCACTGAAAGACCCATCAAATAAATTTTTCAGGTAAGCATCACAAAAATATCATTTGTGCAAATAATGAGACAGATAGAGTATCAAAACAGGGAGCTTCTAACTCTCCATTCCCTGTTTCATTTTCCCTCTGATATCCTCTTACACACCACAAGAAATAAATCTACATAACAACTGGTAGATCATGAGAAATGGTGACGGTTTCTCCCTTGAATATTGGTTCTCCCTGAAAGCATATAAATTAAATTCCTTTCATGTACCCATGAGAAGCTGCACTTCAAGTCATTTCCTCTATTCCAATTCCTACAGATTCACCTATTTGTCACCCCTAATTTCATGAGCTTTATTCAAAAGAATGTCATACAAAATGTGTCATGTGCCATGCCAACCACCCACAGTGCAACCTCACATCTCCTCCCATTCCACCATCAGTTTCAGAGATAGCTCCACAGTACTGCTTGGCAAATGGTCCTTAGTAACATGACTCAAGTAAAAGTAAAACAAAGAAAACTTAGATGCTTGCTTGTCACAATGTACAACTTTTCAGAATGGATGCTGGACTTTCTTACATGAAACCAAAGATGATGCACCACAGCATGTATCTTTCTAACTGAATTTATCTCATTTCCCACTTTGGGTTCCAAATCTCCATCCAAACTGATGCAGACCTACATTTATTTAATACCCAACAGATAACCTTCTCCAGAAACATAACCTGGTTGTTACATGTGCTATTAATATCAGTGCTTGGCTAAAGTAAAAAAAAAAATTAATCACCTTTTTAATCATAATTTAACTATGTTTTACGTTTAGATCCACTCAGACTAGAGTAAACTATCATTATTCTTTTTCAAACTTAGGTCCCTTCCTCTCAGACTTTTTAGGTGTAGTGGCTTTTAAATTCTATTCACAATGCCTGCCTTTGCTTCATACTCCTGAACATTAATTCAAACTTATTCTTAGTCATTTCAAAATCCCTGCAATGGACAATAGAACTATTGATTTCACTGTCCAGTTTCCTGAAGTTGTGCTGCCAAAACCTGGGAGAGCAATCAAGAGCACCACTTTATTGATTCATAGGAAGGGGTGGGCAGGGACAACTCACTGCATACTTACTCCTTGGTCCTCAGAGTCTCTTGTTTCTCACTCTATTTCCCCTCCTTCCCAAAGTATCATTTGTGTAAAAACATCTTCTCTGTACACATTGATTAGCGGGCTCTGGCTAAAAGTAAAATATGCTGAGTTATCTAAATCCCCCAAGGAAACTTTGAATCGCTGACTTCAACTACCTTTCCTCCCACAAATCATCTCCTTTCACCAACTCCTCGACTGTAATGGTTTATATCTACTTGTCCCCAAAAAGGCTCATTAAGTTATTGGGTAGATGTAGCTGGAAGACCAGCAACTGGTTTGAGGGGCAGGGGCATAGAACTAGTGTGGGGCTCAAGGTGTGAGACTAGAGAGATGCTACCCTTTGAGCTGACACCATGTGCTGTACCCCTTCCCCAGGTCTACGTCTCTCTGAGAAGTGAGGAAGGTTATGCTGGACACAGTAGACTCCAGATTGTATGGTGGTGGGTGGCATTGTCTGTGATTGAGGCCACCTCAGGCAGAGAAGAGATGTTTGAGAAGACAGAGGCACTGACACTCTCCTGAGCAGATAAAGCCTCAAGGTGTTGCTGTATAATGCCCTGTGCCTGCTTGCAGGTGCTTTAATATGCTGAGTTATTTAACTGCCCCATGAACTATTTGGTTGGCCCTAACATCTTTACTTTATAGCCTGGAAAACACAGATGAAATGAACAGATTCCTAGGTATTTTATGAATTATTAAAGTGGAATCAAGAAGCTATAGAAATTTGGACAGGCAGGACTCTGGTAAGCTCTGACATTTCTCAGCTCCTAGTGCACAGACATGGAGCTTCTGTTAGTGGCAGTCTAAAGTTTTAAGAACTTAGGAGGACTCTGAGTGGCTTGCCAAACTCAGGAGAGCAGTGAATCCTGGGCTCAGTGTGTGCAGACAAAGCACTTTCTTGGAACCATTTAAAAACTGTGGCATATGCAGTGCAGCGTATGGGATTCTCTCTGGGTGATTACTGAGAGATTCAAATATGCCAAAGTGCAGAAGCAAGAGGCAATCTCAAACCTCTAGCCAACCCAGAAAAATTCAGGAAATAGATATACAAAAACTTGGAAATCACGGAACTGATATCTGTGAAATGATAGTGAGAAAATTAAAGAAATATGCTATAGAAGAAATAACAGCAGAAATAATCTCTCAGGTCTGAAAACAAAGGACAACAATCATGAGAGAATTGCTCGGAACAGAAAAATGAAAGAGATAAAATATAGGAGAACATAGAAAAATGTTGGAAACATTGAATATACAATACTGGAAAGAATTAGAATGCATGAAACAGATTAAAGCAGATATGCAGGACATTAAGAATATTGCTGAAAGCTGGCAAAACGAATTGAATGAAACGCAAGATAGATACTCAGACATTGAAGACAGTGGTGCAGTTAATGAACATGAATGGAAAGATCTCATAAAGTAACATGGAACCAGGAAATAACAATTTATTAGGTATAAGATGACAAAAAGAAAAAAAATAATATAATACTAATAGATGTAGGGCCTGGGAGATAGCTCAGTAAGTACATGCCTGGCAAGTGCAAGGTCCTGAGTTCAATCCCTAGCAGCAGAAGAAAAAAAAAGGAATAATAGATTAATAGAATAATAGATTTTAATGAAGCAGCAGCAGAGAGCACAAATGCAAAACAAAAAATACTATTTGCAGAAATATTACCAGAAAATTTTCCAAACATGAGAAAATAATTTGAAGTACAGAAAAGTAAGGCATATAGAACTACAACCATAATCACAACTCAATACCTACACACATAATAATCAGGATCTCAGAATTTCAACAAAGCAATAGAATATTAAAATCTACTAGAGAGTTCCTGTTCTAGCCCCCTGTCCCAGGACCCCTGCCCGCAAAGCCAGAGCGCCAGCCCGGTAATGTCCCTCGGCCCTTTTGCTTCTCTTCTGCGTTCCTGCGACTAACTAACTTCCTGTTGCGGTCTCTGGTCTCCTGTCCCCAGCCCTCCGGGGTCAGGATCCTTGGACCGCCTTCCCCTTCCCCTTTCCCTTTTTTTTTCCTTTGAACCCCTCCTGCCCAAGCTCCACTAGCAAACCCATCATACATCTCGTCTGGCAACCCATGTAGTCCATGAACTACCAGGACTCCTCAATTACAAAGTTCCACCTCCACCTAGACACCACACCCATGGGGCTTCACAGCAGCCAACAGCCCGAGCTCTGACACGAAGTTGGGAATTTCTATAGGGCAACCAACTTGGAGGCTCCAGACCAAAGCCCATAAAAACTTACAGTGTAACACCACCAAAGTGCAGAGATTGCTTCCATACAAAATGGTAACAACAAGGAGTAGGATGCAATCTCAGGGCCCAAGCCTACCCAAATGAAATACAGAAGACACTACCATGGAAGAAAATGGGAATCATGCAGATGAAACCTCTGAAGTGGTAGCATGTGAGGCAGAAAGACAAGTGCAGAAACTTATAGAGCAACTGAGATCAGAGATAACATATGAAGTCAAAAAAGAAATAAAAGAAGTAGAAAGATGACTAGAGAAATATATAGAGGAAATCAGAGCAGAAATAATATCTAAAGTTAACAGAGACATCTCTAAATCAATCGCATCCCAAGTAGGGGAACACCTACAGAAAGGTAGAGAGGAGAACAGAACAGAAATACTTTGTGAATTAGAGAAAGAAAGGAAAACTATAATGAGAGACTTCAATACTACTAAAGAGGACACTGACAAAAAATTAGAGGAAAATAGAAAAATGATGGAGTCCCTGACAGACCAATATAGGACAGAAATAGATCGCATGAAACAGTTTCAAAGAGATATACAAGAAAATAAAATCTCGATCACAACTTGGCAGACCCGTATGAACGAAAGCGAAGATAGACTCTCATATCTTGAAGACACAGTTGCAGCCAGTGAAAGGGTAAGAAAGGATCTTTTAAAAACAACCAGAATGCAGGAAAAAGTAATTCAATGCCTGCAAGATGATGCAAAAATGAACAATGTGAGATTGACAGGAATCAATGAGAAAGAAGGAGTCAATACAAATGATATAAAAAGAATATGGGCAGAAGTAATAGCAGAAAACTTCCCATATGTGAGAAAACAATCAGACATTCAGGTAACTGAAGACTACAGAACCCCAAATAACATTAAGCCAACTAAAAACACGCCAAGACATATAATAGTCAAGATACCAGAAATCCAGCTGAAGAATAATATACGACAAGCTGCTAGAAAAAAGAAACAGATCACATTTAAAGGAAAACCCATCAGAATAACAGCGGATTTTTCTTCACAAACCATGAAGTCACGAAGAGCATGGAGCAGAGTGCTTCAAGTCCTCCATGAAAACAAATTTTAGCCCAGACTATTGTACCCAGCAAAACTCTCCTTCAAGTATGAGGGAGAAGTAAAACATTTCCATGACAAGGAACAAATAAACAATTTCACCACATCAAAGACAGCGCTACACAAGATTCACAAAGATATTTTAGAGAGGGACAAAAATGACATGAATTCAAAAAACGAGAAGAGAAAGATCCCACCAAATAGAGTAACCAACTAAACATAGGAGAAAAAAGTGGTAAACAGTAGAGCATAAAAGTGATGTCAACCATAAGTCACTACATTTCAATTATAACCATCAATGTTAATGGACTCAGTTCTCCAATTAAAAGAAGTACACTTGCAGAGTGGATAAGAAAACAGAGCCCAACAATATGCTGCATACAAGAAACACATTTAACCCATAAAGAAACTCATAGGCTTAAAGGTAAAGGTTGGAAAACAATACTACATGCTCCAGCACCTCAAAAAAAGCAGGGGTAGCAATCCTCTTTGTAGACAGTCTAAACTTCAAACCAACACTGATCAAATGAAATAGAGAAGGCCACTACATACTGGTTAGGGGAAAAATTCATGATGAAGAGGTAACACTCATAAATATGTATGCACCAAACATGGGAGCAGCAATCTATATAAAACAAACCTTAATGGACATGAAAAATCTCATATGCTATACTACAATCTTAACAGGAGACCGCAACATTGCCTTATCTGAAAAAGACAGGTCAAGCAGACAAAGAATCAGCAAAGAAATTTCAGAATTGAATCAGAACTTGGAATAACTGGACTTAGTGAACATACTCAGAGTGTTCCATCTAACCACCTCAAAATACACATTCTTCTCACCTGCACATGGGACATTTTCTAAAATAGAGCACATATTAGCCCATAGATCATGCTTAAGTAGATGCAACTAAACAAAATTATCCCATACATATTATCTGACCGCAGTGCAATCAAATTGGAAATAAATAACGAAAGAAACCATAGGAATTCCAGGACTACATGGAAATTAAACGTCACTCTTCTCAACGACCAGTTGGTTCCTGATGAAATTAAACAATAACTTAAATAGTACCTACAATTTAACGAAAATTCAAACACAGCCTCCTGGAATTTGTGGGAAGCAATGAAAGCAGTTCTCAGAGGGAAATTCATAGCTCTGAACTCACACATTAAGAAAACAGAACAGGAACAAATAAAAAATCTTACACAACACTTAAAACGACTAGAACTAGAAGAACAAACGAAATCCAAAGCCCGAAGGGGGGAGGAAATTATAAAGATTAGAGCAGAAATCTATTCAATTGAGACAAAGAAAACAATAAAAAAATTAATGAATCTAAAAGCTGGTTCTTTGAAGGATTAAATAAGATTGATAAGCCCCTAGCTAACCTCATCAAAAAGAGGAAAGAAAGGACTCAAATTCAAGCAATAAGGGATGAAAAGGGTGAAATTACTACAGACCCAGCAGAGATACAGAGAATCATAAATAGTTACTTTGAGAATCCCTAATCTCACAGAATTGAAGCCACAGATGAAATGGACAGATTCCTAGAAAGGTACAAATTACCAAAACTGAATCAAGAAGATATTAAAATTCTCAACAACCCAATAACAGCCAATGAAATACAAAATGTAATAAAAAGCCTACCGACAAAGAAATGTCTGGGACACGATAGATTCACCTCTGAATTCTGCAAGAAATTTAGAGAAGACATAACCCAATACTCCTCAAACTCTTCAATGAGATTGAAAAAGAAGCAATCCTTCCAAAATCATTCCTAGAGGCAAGTATCACACTGATAGCAAAACCAAAAAGAGATGTAACTAAAAAAGAAAACTACGGACCAATCTCTCTCATGAACATTGATGCAAAAATTCTCAATAAAATCCTAGCCATTAGAATACAACAACTCATCAAGAAGATTAAACATCACGACCAGGTAGGATTCATCCCAGGGATGAAAGGATGGTTCAATATACACAAATCTATAAATGCAATGCACTATATCAACAGAACCAAGACCAAAAATCACATGATCATCTCAATTGATGCTGAAAAACTCTTTGAAAAAGTGCCACACACATTCATGTTCAAAGTCCTACAGAAAATTGGAATAGAGGGCTTCACTCTCAGCCTGATAAAAGCCATCTACAACAATCCAACAGCTAGCATAATTCTACATGGGGAAAAACTGAAGTCTTTTAGTCTCAAATCTGGTACAAGAAAAGGATACCCAGTATCACCACTCCTATTCAATATAGTTCTAGCATCATTAGCTACAGCCAGTAGAGAAGAAAGAGAAACAAATGGAATAGGAATAGGTAAAGAAGAAGTAAAACTTTCATTATTTGCAGATGCCATAATAATCTACTCAGAAAGCCCAAAGAACTGCACCAAAAAGCTCCTGTAATTAATATACAAATTCAGTAGCATAGCAGGTTACAAAGTCAACACACAGAAGTCAATAGCATTCCTCTACACAGATAACAAACACACTGAGAGAATAATTAGAGAAAAAGTACCTTTTATGATGGCACTGAAGAAAATGAAATACTTAGGAATCAACTTAACTCAGGAAATAAAACACCTTTTCCATGAAAACTATAGTACTCTGAAAAAAAGAGATCTAAATGATCTCAGAATATGGAAAGATATTCCGTGGTCCTGGATAGGAAGAACTAACATTGTGAAGATGGCCATACTCCCTAAATTGTTGTAGAGGTTTAATGGAATTTCTATCCAAACAACAACATACCTCTTACATCTGGGGAAATCATTACTAAAATCTATTTGGAACCAAAAAAGACTCAGAATTGCAAAGACAATTCTGGGCAATAAAATTAGGGCATGACGCATTACAATTCCTGACCTAAAGTTATACTGCAAAGCTACAGTAATAAAATCAGGATGGTATTGGAAATAGAGTAGACCTGAAGATCAATGGAAAAGATTAGAAGATGCAGAAACAAACACAAACACACTCAGCTTCTGTATCTTTGACAAAGGTGCCAAACATGTGTACTGGAAGAAAGACAGCCTCTTTAACAAATGGTGCTGGAAAAATTGGTTCTGTACATGCCGAAAACTAAAACATGATCCTAGTCTATCACCATGCATGCCAATAAAGTCGAAATGGATTAAAGAACTAAATAGTAAAAGTGAAACATTAAATCTCCTGGAAGAGAAAGTGGGAGGAAACTTTGAAGACATTGGAGTAGGCAAAAAGTTCATGGACAGAAATCAAATTGCACGTTTAACACTTGAAAGCATCACCCAATGGGAACTCCTCTGGCTAAGAAGTTTCTGCCTGTCAAAGGAAATCACCAAGAGAGTGAAAAGATAACCCACAAATTTCGAAAAGATTTTAACTAACAAGTATTCAGACAAAGGTTTTCTATCTAGAATCTCCAAAAACTAAAAACCATTAGGGTTCCAAAATTCAAAGACCCAATCCAGAAATGGTCATCTGAGATGAACACACACTTCTCAGAGAAAGAAATACAGCAAGCCTACAAATACATGAAGAAGTGCTCCACATTGCTAGCTATTCATGAAATGCAAGTCAAAACAACACTTAGATACCATCTCACCCTGGTAAGAATGGCTATCATAAAGAAATCAACCAGCAACATATGCTGGAGAGGCTTTGGGGAATAAGGAACCCTTCTGCACTGCTGGTGGGAATGCATATTGGTGCAACCATTATGGAAACCAGTGTAGAGGATCCTTACAAAACTAGAATTGGAAGTTCTGTTCAATCCAGATATCCCTGTTATGGGAATTTTCCCAGAAGAACTGAAAACATCATACCGTAGTGATATCTGTACACCTATGTTCATTGAAGCCCAATTTGTAATAGCCAAATCTTGGAAACAACCAAACTGCCCATCATTTGAAGAAAGATTGAAAAAGATGTGATATTTTTATACAATGGAATATTACTTAGCTATAAAGAATAAGTTTGAAGACTTCATATATTAGTGGATGTATATTGAACATATACTCATTAGCCAAATAAACCAGACCTACATGTGTAAATATCATATAGTTTCCCCAATATAAGAACTTCAAAGAAGAAAATAAGAACTTAAGGGCATAACACAGCTGAATGTGTTATGTATTAAACAAGGAACTGACTGTAAGCAGATAAAGGAGAAAACATATCAGGAGCCAAGCCATGCACTTATGTACACAGGATGAATCAGATATTGGTCCAAATAACGTTCAATATGTTCATCACACTGATCATAGCACCATGTAACACTAAAACTATTCTTGCAATTCATGCCACCCTCATCTTTTTGATGTGTTCTGCTCTCAATGTAAATCAGTTACTGTTATACTCTCTCACAAAAGTATTAGTTGAAAGTAAGAGACTGGGCCAATTACCATAGCCTTGACAGGCTACATTTTGTGTTTCCTTGAATTTCCAGATATCTGTGTAAAAATTGTGTAACTGCTTTTATCACTTCTATGGAGAGTTATTAGAATATCAGTGATTGTCAGAAAATATTAATTCTATGCTAAGTCAAAGATGTTTGATATTCAGAATGCCAGTGATGATAAGCTCAATTCCCTATGTTATAGAGTAATAGTATCATGAAGCTTTTCTACTGGAAGGTTGAGAATGCAAGTTAATGGACCTAAAAACTGGAGAGAAAGAAGGGCTATGAGAACCTCCAATATTTTGGCCCTAGCCCTTTAAGGTCAGTAAGGACTCAAGACATAAGAGAACCTGTGCTGTAATATCTTGTAGCTCAGAGGTGTCCCAAATTTTCTGGTCAAGGAGATTATGGGACCTCAGAGGAAAGGGATAAATGAGCTATAGTGTGTCTATAGAGAGTCACCCAGAGAAAAATATTCTCTCAGGCTTTTACAGAAAGCCAACTGGCCAAGCAATGGCTGTGACTCGATCCGAAGGCTGACACTGACAACAGTACTACAAAGCATGCTATATGGTTCAAAATTTAATCCTGAGGGGATTTGACCTTGGAAGATACAAAAGATGATGATTGTTTTATTATACAGGTCTTGGTTTGACTTGCCCTTGATCACCCAGCAAAAAAGCTTACTTACAAGGCATGAAATGCAGAGCTAGATTGATGAGATCAGTTGTTGTTGGCTTGCATCAGTAGCTTCCAACGTTACAAGTTTCATTGGTGGCCCACTGCAATTGGGGAATATTAGACTGTGCAAGCATCTGCTTCCTCTTAATTGAAAGAGAAGAATTTTTTTTCCCTTTTCTTTCGTTAGCAACATCAAGAGGAATGTGAGTCATGCCCACACATTGTGCTCTTCATAACAATTGTGAGAACCGTGTGCAACGTGTCAAATGTTAAAACAATTAATTAATGTTTACGGAAAGTGTTGATGTTTAATTGTTTGATCAATTTTATACACCAATATCTATTAATCTAAACTGATCCAATGATGAAATTATGTATTATAACCATTGTTAAATTAAAACAAAGAAAACAAAATAAAATAAAACAAATAAACAACATCAAAAAACAAAAGAGGAATAAGTGAGTAATCTAATGGTGTATCTCAAATGTGTAAAATATGAAGAACAAACGAAACTCAAAACCCAAAGTTGGAATTTATAAAGATTACAGAAGAAATTATTTCAACTGAGCCATCAAGACAAACAAAACAATACCAAGAATTAATGAATCAAAAAGCTGTTGCTTTGAAAGATTAAATAAAATTGATAAGCCCCTAGCTAGCCTCATTAAAATGATTGAAGAAATAACTCTAATTCAAGCAATATGGAATGAAATTGATGATATTACCATAGGCCCAGTAGAGATTCAGTTAGTCATTAATAACACTATGAGAATCTTTACTCTCTCCGAATTGAAGACACAGAAAAAAATGCAGATTCCTATGAAGGCACAATTTACCAGAATTGAATCACAATGATAAAACAACTCTCAATAATCCAATAAGTGGCTATGAAATACTAAATGTAATAAAAAGCCTACCGACAAAGAAAAGTCTAGGTCTTGATGGATTCACTGTTGAATTCTACAAGAACTTTCCAGAAGACATAATCCCAATGCTTCTCACACTATTCAGTGAAATTAAAAAGGAAGCAATCCTCCCTAAATCATTCTTAGAGTTAACTATTATACTGATAACAAAAGAGAGAAGGTTGCAAATAAAAAAGAGAACTATAGGCCAATCTCATTCATGAACATAGATGGAAAAATTCTCAATAAAATCTTAGCAAATAGAATGCAGCAAAATGTCAAGAAGATTATGCTCCATGACCAGGTAGCATTCACCCAAGAAATGCAAGTTTGTTTCAACAAATGCAAATCTATAAATGTAATACACTATATCAACACAGGTAAATCCAAAACCACATGATCATCTCAATTGATGCAGAAAACACTTTTGATAAAGTTCAACACTCATTCATGTTCAAAGTCCTACAGAAAATTGGAATAGATGGACTCTATCTCAATCTGATAAAAGCCATCTGTGACAATCCAATGGCTAACATAATTCTTTTTCTTTTCTTTTTTTTTTTTTTTTGTCTTTTTGAGACAGGGTCTCGCTATGCAGTTCAGGCTAGCCTTGAGCTCACTTTTGTAGCCCAGGCTGGTCTCGAACTCACACCGATCCTCATGCCTCAGCCTCCCGAGTGCTGGGATTACAGGCGTGAGCCACCACGCCCGGCTTAACATAATTCTTAATGATAAAACCTGGAATCTTTTACTCTGAGATCTAGTACAACACAAGGATATCCTCTATCATCAGTGCTGTTCCATATACTTCTGGAATAATTACCTAGAGCCATTGGACGAGAGAGAGACAGAGAGAGAGAGAGAGAGAGAGAGAGAGAGAGAGAGAGAGAGAGAGAGAGAGAGAGAGAGAGAGATAAAAAATAAGAACAGGTAAAGAAAAAGTTGAACTATCATTATTTCTGGATGACATGATAATCTATTTGGAAGACCCAAAAAAACTCCATGAAGAAGCTGGTGGATTAATGTGTAAGTTCAGTAACATAGCAAAATAAAAATTCAATAGCATTCCTCCACACAGATAACAAACACATAGAGAGGGAAATTAGAGAAACAATACTCTTACACTGCAGAAACTGAAATATGTAAGAATTAACATAACTAGAGATGTAAAAGGCAAAAATCTCTAGATAAAGCCTTGAAACAATAACAATTCTGGTTTGTGGAATAGAATAAGACTGGGAGCGACAGTTGGTTCTCATAAGTAGAGAGGAAAAAAACATGTTCCAGCAGCCAGCTTCAGGAAGCTACCACAAGGTGAAGAGACCAGTAACGTTGCAGTGGGTACAAATTCCTTCTGAGTCAAGCAATAAATGGAAGAAGCCATAAGAACAAAATCTGTTGTAGCAATCATCATAATAAAACAGGAGTTGTTACAGTGCAATGGTTGCCATGAACTTCACAATAGGACATTCTTAATCTCCAAACCAGACAAACTGTAAGCATCCACACTCTGAAGCCTGGTGGACCAGTAGCCACCACAGCAGGGGACAGCAGGATAATGCTTTCCAGGAGCAAGTCACTGTCCCCAAGGCTTGGCCAGCTGTCTCTTTGACTATTCTGTGTCTCCATTCTGCTGTATCTGCAGAAGGTTGTAGTAGCCCCCAGAAACTCAGCATTGAGGTACACCTGCAGGATGCTGGGCCAGTTGGAGTAGTCTTTTATGCCTTATCAAGGTCAGGCTCAACCAGCACATTGTAGACAGCATGGTCACAGAGGCCAGCAACCATAGGATCTGCACCACGGAGTTGCTGCAACTGCACTGAGGCTGCTCTGGTGTCCCTATGAGGAAGACATTCACCTTGTCCTTCTTTACCAGCATGTTCAGCTGCTCTGCCTTCCCAGTGCCCACTTCAGAGCCCACTGCTGACACACTGCAGGCAACACGATGGCCCAAGTGGAGGAGAGACACTGCCCTGTGGTGCAGTGTCCCGCTCATCACAGCTTGTCCCTATGATTCATACTTGATCCAATGCTTGGCTTATGAGTGAGTGCCCTCTGGAAGATACAGAGCATTGCAATCGTAAGGAAGACAGACTTGGTCTCTGTTGCCCTTGTTGCTCCCACTCCCGTTGCTTTCTTTGCTCTTTGCTGCCACCATGAGCTGCCACCCTCTGCCATGTTCTACTCTGTCTTGCAGCCAGTGAGTATGGACTGAAGCCTCCACTGATTGAGCTAATTAAACCTTACTGTCCTGGATTTTGAGTGTCAGGTATTTGTTGCAGCAATGAGAGAAGTGTAACTGAGAATCCAGTCATATAATAGCCTTAAAAAGCCTATGTGAGCACACCAGAGCATACTGAGACAGCAAGAGACTAGGCATGGTGGCTCATACCTGTAATACCAGTTCTTGTGAGAATTAACATAGGAAGATCACTGTGAGTTTGATCTACATAGTGAGACACTGAGCACCTTGTAGTCCCTGTAATAAATGCATAACAAAGGACTTAAGTGATATATATGCTGTGTGTTGCTTCACTCAGTACAAAGGATGGACACAAATATGTTATGGAAATAATGTCATGACTAGTGTACCAAAATATTTTGCATAGCTTTTGATTGTAATGAGTCAACTGAATTTGGAGCTTAAACTATGGAAAACTATTCTGTTCCCTTATGCTTCTTCTTATTTTCTCTAAGGAATGTGTTCTCATACCCTTTCACGTTGATTAGTAAGAAGTACCTGAGTAGCTGCCTCCCTCCACTCCCTAATCTAAGTACTGTAAATGTACTTAGCTTAAGATGTGTCATGAAAACAGCTTACTGAATCAGTCCCCATATGGGCAAGTCGCACATGTCCTAAAGTATGAAAGACTCCTTAGTCACGTGATTTTTGCCCTAAAATATCCTTGCTTTCCAGGCTAGAAGTCAATAAATCTTCTCTTGCATGAGAAATAACTGACTGAGCTCAGTAATCATGCCCAAATTTAAATTCACAAAAATATGTAAAAGATCTATTCAATGAAAATTATGTTACTATTAATAAAGAGATCATAGATTTCAGAAAATAGATATTCTATACTCCTGGATAGGAAAAACCAACACTGACAAGATGGCCATATTTCCAAAATTGTCATACCGATTCAGTGCAATTACTATCAAAATATCACAAAATACATCACAGCCCTAGAGAAATCATACCTAAAATTGATTTGGAACCAAAAAGATCTAGAAAAGCTAAAGCTATATTGGGTAATAAAGACAAGGATGGAGGTATTACAATTCCTGACTTGAAATTATGCTACAAAACTACTGTTTTAAAAGCAGGATAGTACTGGCAAAAAACAGAGCTGATATTCAATGGAATAGATTAGTAGATGCAGAAGCAACTAGGAACACACTTAGCCACCTTACCTTTGACAAAGGAGAGAAACATGGTTACTGGAAGAAATATAGAGTTTAACAAATGGTGCTAGAACAACTTGCCAAAAACTTAAATTTAACACTAGTCTATCACCATGCACTACACTAAAGTAAAAATTGCTTAGATCTAAACCTCAAAACAGAAAAACTAAATCTCCAGTAGGAGAAAGTAGATGGAAATGTTGAATATATTGGCATAGGCAAATAGTTAGTGAACAAAAATCAAACAGCACGAATAGTACTTGAAAGAATATATAGCTGGGACATCCTCTTGTTGAGAAGGTTTTGCATGCCAAGAGAAATTATCAACAGAGTGAAAAGACAGCCAACATTTTTGGAAAAAAACTTAACTAATAAGCACTCAGTCAAAGATATTTTCTCTAGAATGTATAAAGAACTAAAATACATTAGGGTCTCAAAATGTAAAGACCTAATCCAGAAATGGGCATCTGAGATGAACACACACTTCTCAAAGGAAGAAATATTAGAAGCTAATCAATATATGAAAAAATGCTCCACATCACTAGTTATCCATAAAATACAAATTAAAATAACACTTAGATACCATCTCACTTGAGAATAGCTATCATAAAGAAATCAACCAACAACAAATGTTGGAGAGGCTATGATGGAAAAGGAACACTTCTCCACTCCTGGTGGGAATGCAGACTGGTGCAACCATTGTGCAGAGCAGTGTGGAGACTCCTTGAAAAACTAGATCTGGAAATTCCATTCAATGCAGCTATTCCATACTGGAAATTTTACTAAAATTACTCAAAACATCGTATCATAGTGATATCTGTGCACCTATTTTTATAGCATCACTATTTGTGATAGACAAATCCTGGAAACAACCAAAATTCCTGTCGCCTGAAGAATGGATGAAAAAATTGCACTGTTTTTATATAATGGAATATTACTCAGCTATAAAAAATAATAAACTTGAAGTCTTTATGGAAAAATGGGTACAATTTGAAAATATACTCATGAGTGAAATGAATCAGGCCCACAAGTGTAAATATCATATTGCTTTCCTAGTGTAAGAACTCAAAAGAAGAAATAAAAATGGAAAGGTGTAACACAGTAAGTGAGAACTGAAGGATTAATGAACAATGAGAAAGAAAAGTTAGGATAAATAGCAGGGGCAAAGCTGTATATTTTATACATAAAATGGTTAAGATTATGCTGCTTATAATCTCCATCACGGATTTGAATCTAGCTGTTTATTGGCATAATTCTCGTGTTGACTAACTATATATGATTGTATACCTGAACTAAGCAACTTCCCAGAGGATATAAATGTGTAATACTAAAACCATGCTTAGAATACCTATCATTCTGTTCTTCTAATTCATACTGCTTCTAGTGTTATATCAGTTATTGCAGTGCTGTCTCAATTGATGTTTCTTTAAAAAATGGTAATAAAAAAGAAAAAAAGAGAAGAAAAAATACCATAGGACTCCCTTGCTACAATTTTGTAAATGGTTAAATTCCTAATTTTCTGGGTAAAAATGCATAATTTTTTCACATTCTATCTGGAATTAAAGTTAAGAATATCAATGACTAATGGAAAATACCTGTTCCATGTTATGTCGAAGGCGTTTGATATTTAGAAAGTTACTGATGTTAAGCTTAAGTGTCTATGTTTTAGGGAATAATATAATTTAGCTTCTCTTCTGGAAGGTTAAAAACTGAAGTTTGCAGACCAAAAAATTATAGGAAAAGAAGGGCTATAAGAATAGCCAACATTTTGGCTCTACTCGTTCAAGATCAGTGAGGACTCCGGACATCAGAGAACCTGTATTGCAATATCCTATAGCTCAGTAGTGTCCCATATTTTCTGTTTGAGGAGATTATTATGCTACAGAGGGAAGAGACTGAAGATATATAGTGTGCCTAAGTAGAGTCACCTAGAGAGAAAACATTCTCACAGGCTCTGATAGATAGCAAACTGGTCAAGGAATGACCATGACTCATCCAGATGGCTGACACAGAAAAAATATCTAAAAAGGGCTGTACATGGTTTCAGGACAAATCCTGAGGGAATTTGACTGACGTCCAATTTATTTTTTTTTATTTTTTTCATTTAATTTTTTAATTTTTTTCTTGTTTCAGAACCTTTGTTTGTTTATTCACTCATTTTTTTTTAATTTTTTTAAAATTTATTTATTTTTCTTGTTTCAGAACCTTTGTTTGTTTATTCACTCATTTCTATGGCCGGCTCAGCCCACCCTGAGGGCAGGGTTGGCACAGCATGTGGTGCCGGGGATAGAACCGCGGTCCCTGAAGCTGCCCAAGCCTTCCCAAGCAGGTGCTTTAGACCACTGAGCCATCCCGCTGGGCCCTATTCACTCATTTTTATGGCCGGCTCAGCCCGCCTGGACGGCAGGGCTGGCGCAGCATGTGGTGCCGGGGATCGAACCGCGGTCCCTGAAGCCGCCCAAGCTTTCCCAAGCAGGCGCTTTAGACCACTGGGCCATCCTGCCGGGCCCCGACTGACGTCCAATTTAGAAGTAACATTTTTTATTACATAGGTTTTGATTTAACTTGGTCTTAACCATTGAGCAGAAAAATGTAAACATGAGTTATAAAAGTAAATCCATATTAACATGCTGAGCTGTAAAAGGCTTAAATCAACAGCTTCTAACATTGCCAGTTTTGCCAATAAGCCACTAAGATTATGAAATTTTTGACTATATATAGAACTACTTTCTCTTAGTTCAATGAGAAGAAATTTTTATATTGATAATAATTAGAAAAATTATCTAGTCTGCATTCTGTGCTCTAAATAACTACTATGAGGACAACAATATGCGTTGTATCAATTATTGGTAACGTACTACTAACACGTTTTGAAACTTGCATTTTTTCTTATTAAATGTAATAAAAACAAAGAAATGAAAAATTATCATATCTTTAAAAGGTACTCTGAACAACTATGATCAGAACAACAGTTTGCATTGTATTAGTTATTTCAGCATTACTACTAATTTGCTTTGAAACTATCTCATTATTATTTATTTCTCATTAAAATTAATATATACAGACATGTAAAATAGTTATTATAGATATATAGCTACTTTCTCTTAGTTTAGTGAGAAAAAAGTTTTGTACTAATATTTATAGACAACATATTATGTGTACATCTTGTACACCAAATAACTAATAGGAAGACAACAATGTGCAATGTATTAATTATTGTCTTTCTCAGTAACCTGTTTTCCGACTGTTTCAGTGTTATTTCTATCTCTTGAAAATGAATAAAAATGTGAAAAAAAGACAATAAATGAACAAACTTCTATGCAAAATTTAAAAAAGAAAAGGAAGAAAAAAATAAATCAGACTCACATGTGCAGATATTACAGTGGTCCCTTAGTGTGAGAACTTAAAAGAGAAAATTGAACCCAAAGGTTATAGCAGATACTCGAAACAGTGAATGGATTTTTTTCCAAAAGAGTTACTGAGTTAATGCAAAGGACAGCTGAGGGAGTTGCGAAAAGATATATCTAGGTTTGCAATCAGGATAGTTTGGATTACTATTCTGTGCATTTCTACTGGTCTATGGAAAGGAGTCAGTAATACTTAATTTGTTTTGTCTCTCTTTTTCAATTGTATACACATTTTCTCTTGTTAATTGTTATGTACTTATTCAGTTTTCCTTCTTCTTTCAAATTTCCATGCATAAATCTCTTAATATGAATAACTGGCTGGAAGATAACACCAGGTATTATAAAAAATACTACAGAATTTGTTAAGTGAATTCTGTATCACATAGATGTCTTCCTATTTTAATATTATTTTTATAGTCTTTCAATAATACTGGATAAGGGCTGGGGATATAGCTCCATGGCACAAATGCCTACATGGGAAGAGCAAGGTTGTGAGTTTGAAGCCCAGTCCTACAAAACAATAATAATTAATAATACTAATACTAATACTAATACTAATAATAAAATATTAGTTAATTAAATTATAACTGTATTTAAACATTTACTAACGAAAAATTCAGCTCATGATGCATTCACTTCTGAATTCTACAAGAAATTTAGCACAGATTTAATGCCAATATTTATCAAAATTTTTGTTGAAATTGAACTACAGTAACTCTTCCCAACTTATTCCTGGAGTCAGTTATTGCCTTGGTGTGAAAACCATAGTAAACTCAAACAAACACCTAATACTGAACAGAAAAACTTAGATTATGGGGAGAAAATGTAGGGAAATATCTTGAAGACATAGGAGTAGGCAGAGAGTTCTTGAATAAAACCTAAACTTCATGGGAAGCATTTCAAACACTGTGGAAGTCTATATCAAAATCTAGGATTAGAGATATCATTTGACTCAGCTATTGCCCTTTTGGGTCTATTCCAAGAAGAATTAAAAAGGTCATACAATAGAGATATATTTGCTCCAATGTTTATGGCAGCACAATTTATAATATCTAAACCTTGGAAACAATTCAAATGATCATCAACAGAGGAATGAATATAAAAGTTGTGGTATTTTTATACAATGTAGTACCACTTGGCTGTAAAGAAGGACAAACGTGAAACTTTTATAGGTAAATGGATGCAACTTGAAACTATAACCATTAGTGAATCAATCAGGATCATATGCGCACACATCTTGTTGTCTCCTTGTTGTAACTGAAAGTATACAATATGACTTAAACTCTAATCTAAAATATACAATATACTGGGAAATGAGAATAAATTGTTAGAGAAAAAGAACTAATGTGTGAAACAGGGAAAGAAGGAAGTCAAGACAAAAATTGCAAATCAGTGTTTTGCTTTACAAAAAGGAAATATTTTCGATATTGTCAATTGGAGATGTTTTATGTCCACTTCTTGTATTCTGAATAACTACACTACAGAAAACAATATTTAATATATTAACTATTGTTACTCTCCTATCTTCTTGTTCAGAAATTTTGTTTCACCACGTTTGCATAAAATAAAAATTAAAAAAAAAAACCATACACCATGGGAAGAATTACAAAAAAATCCACATTGAGATCTCATCCTATTCAAAAGATTTTGCATAGCAAATGCAATTACTCAGTGAAAGGATCACCCACACAGTATGAAGAACTTTACAAAGCTGCTTATCAGTAAAAAGACTAATATCTAGAACTCATAAAGCACTAAAAATTGAAATTTCACAAATTTCAAGACCCAATCCAAAAATGGGGATATGAGGTCCAATACACACTTCTAAGAAGAAGAAATATTGACAAATAAATGCATGAATTACAAATTGTATCCAGTGTCTCACCTTGTTATTTACCATTTAGAGATCTGCCTATTCTTTTACATTTCTGTCAATCACTTGGATAAAATATGCTTCTTGCCTAACTAAATTTATACTCCTTTTACTTATAAGAAGAGTGTCAGTTAATGTTAAATAGGCACTTATTATTACGACTCATGCCATAAGTAACAGAAGGTTAAATAGTCACACATACTGAGTTAGTACACACAAAGGAAGAGCAAGATCTGGTTTAAAATTACTAATGTGGCACTGGAGAAGAGGAAACATGCTTTTGTTAATATTTACAGTTTAAGAATGATATACTTATTGAAAGAATGGACATAATATTTGATAAATGATAATAAGCACAATAAATGTAATTTTTGACCAGCTTTTCTTTAAAAATTAGAAATATAAAGAAATGAGAAATATATATTCTGAAGTACAAGCTATAATTGAATACATAGCAAATTTACAAATTTAAAAGCTATATTACAGGAAAAAAGCTATATTGGTGTTAAGCGTTTTGAAATCATCTTCCTCACTGCAAACAAACTATTTTTGTATATTTTAAGGCATAACTGTGTAATATGTTCCATATTGTTATCTCCAAAGTAGTTACTCTGGTATATTGTACCTTTCGATGCTGATCTAAAAGTCTTCTTTCATAAGTGTCTTTATCAGCTTTGATCAAAACTATGGTGAATTCTGTTATTAAGACGCGATGAAGAGAAAGGCAGACTTCTAAGGATATTACTGTGTGTCTTCATCCAATTTATTCACGTGACATGACACCACATGCCTTCTTACTTGTCTCACTTTCACAATGGCTACAAAATAAGAAAAATTTAAATTCATTCAAGATACTGCAGCAGCCCTGAGAATACAACCAACACTTAGGAATGAGAATTAGCAGAACTTCCTTACAAAGATATGGCATGAAAGATAAATGTGTTCTGAGTAAGAGAGATATTTTTCACATGAATTAAAGACATTAAGGATTACAAAACTGGGGATCTGAGATCAATATACAATTTTCAGAGGAAGAAATACAAATGGAAAGTTAATATATGAAAAAATGTCATCATTGGTCATTCAAGAAACGCAAACTAAAATAACACTTAGATTCTGTCTTAGTTATTTTTTACTCATTGCTGGGACAAACACCCAACACTCAAAATGAAGGAAGGAAAGGCTTTTTTTTTTAGTTCACAGTTTGTGGAGGTTTCAATTCATACTCTGCTGGCTCCAAGGCAAATGCCAGCAGTTCTTCATGGCAGAAAACAATGAAGAACAGAGAAGGATCAACCGCTATGGCATCTATCTAGTCTCTGTCTTCCTTCTATGCTGGCACTCCACTGGCATGAATCATGCTCCTCCAAAGCCCTGGATTACTCCAAGTAAGAGAGGCACGGCAAGGCCACAAAGTATTCCTCAACTCCTTTTTATGCATTCTTCATGCTGAATCACTCTGGGATGACCCTTTTGGCCCTAGGGTGGAACCAATCATACCCCAGGGTGGGACTAATTATGTCCAAGGGCCCCTTGAATCCTGCAGGATGGGACCCCCACAGCCCAGAACCAGTGCAGCTGATCCAGCCAAGCTTCTTTAAGTTGACACAATGTATCAACTGTCACAGATTCCATCTGACCACAAAGGAATGCCTAACATCAAGACGTCAACAAATAAATGCTGGAGGGGCTGGGGAGGAAAAGGAACCCTTTTCCCCTATTGGTGGGAGTTCACATTCATATAACCACTCTGGAAATCAGTGTGGGATTCATTATAAAGCAAGGATTGAAGAGTCTATTCAAGCCAGCTATTCCCGCCCTTAGTATTTTTCCAGAAGAACTGAAAATCTGATACCATAGAGATATATGTGCTTCTATATCTATAGCAGTGCAGTTTGTCGTAACTAAATCTCGAAAATAGCCCAGATGCCCATCAAATGACTAATGGACAATGAAGATGTAGTATTTTTACAAAAAGGAATATTATTCAGATATAAAGCAAGGTAAATTTGAGTCTTTTGTTGTTAAGTAGACGAAGGTAGAAAAGTACTTGTAAGTGAAGTTAATCAGACCAAATGTGCAAATGTTATGGTTCCTTGATGTGCAGTATAAAAACAGAATCTGAAGGGTACAATGGATACTGCAGAAAAGGAATGAACTTATTCGGAAGGAAGGAGTTTCTGAGTTGAGAAGTATGAGAGAGAGAGTGGTGGAAGAGAATTAATTTGTGTACGTAGGCAGGATGTCTTGGACAATTGTATCGTGTATTTTTGCTGGTCTATAGAGAGGAGTAGATAATACTTAATTTATTTTGGCTCCTTTTTAATTAATTGTAAGTTTGTCTTCTTAATTTCTTGAACATTTCTTTCTTTTTTTCATTGTTCTTCCAGTTTTACATGCATATATATTGTAATATTAATAACTGGAAGATGGTCTGTGTTTTGCAATGTATGCTATGAAATTCATGTTACATTGTTAAGTGAAAATCTGTATCACTTGTAATTCTTCCTCCCTTAACTATAGTTTGTACTCTCTTTAAAAATGAAAAGTAAAGTATCTCAAAAATAAAGATATTAAGGATTATACCATAATAAATTCAAAATTTTAAGCATTTATCATATTTTATGATCATACACAGATACCACACATGACTGAATATCTGCTCCTTGTCATATATTTGTAATAATAAAATTTACTGTAATGGTTATCTCTGAAAAGCCAATACTCTGATCCATATACATCAATGGCATTATGGAGAGACATTTTGAGAAATTGCTACCTATGTCATTTACATTGTATGTTTATTGAATAATACTATAGTTTCCTAGAGGTAATTTTAAAATTGTAATGACTGAGTCTAAGATAGTTTGTAGTTTCCACTCATCATCAGTTATTTAGTGAAATCTTAAGTCTTGGTAATGAGGAAAGAATGAAAGAAGTGTTTCTGAAATAGATGAGCTAAAACATGACAAATCCAATAGATCAGAAGTGATGTTCTGTGATGTGCTTTTTATATTCCTTGGTAATCTTTCATATTTAAGTCGGGCAAAGAGGGAGACAATGGCTTGCCAAAATAAAGCTTTCAATCTTTAACTTATGACCATGGTCACTTAAATCATCTATATATTACACCAACTTGTTACAGGAACATGACATATAACTCAAAGAAGACGTCATGCAAATTATTTACAGCCTATTGTGTGACTGATGAAGTCTCTTATGTGCATACTCCTTCCATCTTGCAGATTGAATTGGGGCCTTTTAGAGCTAAGCTTTCCATTTACTTATCCACTAATACAGGCCTGTAATTTTCAGTTATTTTGGTAAAATCTGTATTCATTTTATAACACTTCTGAAGAAGAAATACTAGTCTTCAATTATTTTTAGAATATTATTTACCACTGAGACTGTATTTGTCAATCTTAACATTTTGCCATTCTTAGATGATAAAAGAATAAAAAATTTCACCCAGTTACTAGGACTTTAACATAATAGAAAGGAGAAATGCTGTCAGAATACTACCTATATTAAGTAAATTGCAAGAACACCTTTTAGCCACCCCCTTCTATCTGTAGTCCAGAATGTATGTCTGGCAGGAATACCTAGGAATGGTTGACAAGAGAGCAGAATGGTCATTCTCTCTTATCTTGAAGTGTCAGACACCTGGGCTGTCTCATTATGGTATCCCTTTTAATTAGTGATAGCTATAGTGTACATACGTTTTTTAAAACCTTCACTCCTCATGATTTTAGTGTCTACTATATGTTCAATTCCTGTTATATCAATTTTAAAAAGAAACTATAATACAAATTGTCAGCAAAGAGCTTTAGGAATGGTGGAAAATGTAATCAAAACTATATTATAAACCCTTTGGATTCTATTTGTGCAGACTAGATGTAGATATCTGTAATTTTGTTCATCATGGCTTGATAAATAAAACAGCTTATTTAAATACATCAGATACCTTTTGTAAATGAGAAAGAAAAAGAAGTTGAGAAAGTTTGATGTTTTAGGCATATAGCATATCATTCAGTTCATCCTAATGATAGGAGTTTCAGAAGAGTTGATGATAAAAAGTTATAGAGGCATTGTTTACAATGAGTTTGAGCCAGATGTCTATGAAATTGAAAAATGCTTTCATGATAATCAGGTATTGAGGTCATAGAAACAATCATGCTAACCTTGGTGGCTGTTGTACAGTATACCATAAGTTGAAAGTAATTCTTACAAAGAAATAATCTTAAAGATCCTTTAAAATAGTTCATTCTTGAGCTGGGCATGGTGGCACACGCCTGTAATCCTAGCACTTGGGAGGCTGAGGCAGGAGGATTGGTGCAAGTTCAAGACCAGCCTGGGATACAACAGTGAGATCAAGGTTAGCCTGAACTGCACAATGAGACCCTGTCTCAAAAAGACAAAATAATAATAATAATAATAATAATAATAATAATAATAATAATAATAATAATAAAATTTAAAAATAGTTCATTCTTTTCTTTTCACATGGGAATCTATTAATCATATTCATATAGCTATTACATGATAAACAAAATATGACCTTCACTAAATAAACCCCATGTACAAATAAGTTCTTCTACATACCTTTATCTAGTTGCTTTCACATATATATCCCTTTGTATTTCACTACAACTGAATAGTACCATCCTAAAGTAATTAATATTATTCTAAATATCTTATGTGTGGAAACATATTTCTATGAACATCATTCCCATTTAGAATCAACTTATATTTTTGGCAGTGGATTTGATTCTGTAAGCTATAGAACATTATATTTTCCCCCAAAACATAAAATGTTCTCCTAAATATACATGCATCAGTATGATGAAGTAGGGTCTGTAGTCTTATATATTTGAACCTCTGCCATCTAAAATAACAGAGTGGTGATAAATTTAGATATGGATATCCTTTGTTCTGATTCCTATACTTATAGGGGTGCCATAGTTTCCTAAAAATCTGTATTAAGGTAGAAATTTTAATATTTATCGTATAACATCCTTCTTAGGAAAAAGAGTGATGAAAATGTTCTTGCCCTATCAATCAATAAGCTTTTAGATCTAATATAGTTTGTCTTATGTATAATACTTGGCCCAATTCCAACCTTGTTTATTACTAGCAGTATTAATAATAATTGTATAATTTATTGTGGTGTTACAAAGCAAACAACATAAGTCAGGGAACCTATCTCTGGTAGTACCAAGTATACCTCCAAACGATTGTTTAAACTTAGTTATCAATTAATATTTTTAGAGATCATTTTTGCCTCCATAATAAAGAGTAGAAATATTGATATAGATTGGTGATTATCTGGTACATGTGATTCAATATCCATTTATGTGCACATATTCTCAGTCTACTTTTTTCAAACAAAATCTTATGTAAAAATAAATCTTATGTGGAACTCTCATATTTAGGACAGGATATAATAGGACACATTTGAAGTTAGTTTCATTCCATAAAAATAGTCTTAATCACATACCAGCTCTTGAGCTCATTGGAAGGAAGTATAAAGATCAGATGGTAGGTTTTGAAGTCCCACATCACTCCAATATTCCATGATTTCTTGACTTTGTGATGTTCAGTCAACAGCCTCAAATGATCCAATTAAGGTTAACCTTATCTTTACACACCAGGATGTGGAAAACTATAAACTTAGTTTGTACTGCCTAACACAGGGAAGATTCATTTGAATTATTTATTGTCTAACCTAATAATCATTCAGTGTCAGACATGGTGAGTTCATCGCTGAAACCCCATTTAAATATGATCAGAGCTCTTTTTAATCAGTCACACACTGTGATAAAAATGAATTTTCCTCATTAAAAAGGGGTATCAAGAAATAAAGTCTGTCATAAAGGAAGGCAGCAGAAAAAGTTACTAAACTATGTTATACATGTCTGTATAATGTGCAATGGTGGCAACGTTTGAAGTTTTTACTGCAGAGAGTTTGCAGTGACCATATTACTTATAAGTGGCAGCACTAGGCATGAGTTATGATAGTCTTCCCAAGTAAGTGCCAATAAAAACTTTATAGTACCCCAGACTGTCAACACATACTTTATTTAAACCACTTAGTTTCTTTGGATTTTTGTCTTTTTAAATCCTCTATTTTTTCTGGTCTAGTATTACTTGATATAAAAATATAGTCACTCCAGAGTGGGTGGGACCAAGAGCATTTGAAGAAGACAAAATGGAATGAATTTGTGTTACACTTAGAAACTGATGCAATGGTGTGGAAAGCTTATAGTATTTCTTCCAATTGTGGTGGTTCAATATGAATTGAAAAGGGATAAATTTTAAGCCATAATTTACAAGAATAAATAGTAAAAGCTTCTAGAATATTGGGATAGGAATAGAGGTACTGAGCATTGATGACTGTTTTCACGAGCTCTCCTGGGTCAATGTGCTTTCATTGTTTGTCTGCTAAATTCACATGAGCCAACTCTGGTATGGAAAGTAAGTATGACAACAAAATTGTATTAACACCTGAACGTAAACCTCACTAAAGCAGGCATCTTATTTGGTGGATTATCACTATATTCTAGTGCCTAAGAAGACTACATTGCATGTATTGGGTTTAAAAATCCTTTCAATGCATGATTGAATGGATGTGATACTTATCTTTGAGAGAAGAATACAATTTTTTTTTGCTTTCATTGGTAAGTACAGGAAAATTTTATGCAATATTTGTTTGAAACCTTTATGTGCAGTCTTTGCATCTGTTCAAAAATATTGATGTCAGCAATGCAACACACATGGCAATATAAGTCACTTGAATCCAGGCAGTAATAAAGTAAACAACAATGGATAGACATAATCTCAAAATTAAACATGTCTACTTGGATAGTCTTTGAGCTTGAGAGTAAATTAAGTTTTTGTGATGGAATAAACTTAACTGAAAATACTGATAGTGCCATAGTAGACAATGAGTAACACTCTAGAAATACCATTTGTATGAAAAATAATGTAATTACCCAATCCAAAGCAACAAAAGAATACCAATACTTAGTACAAAAACATTATTCTAGAGAGTAAATACATTTTATACATGTGCAGATTTAGTTTCAACTAAGTGTATACGAGCACTATTATATATTCAGCAGTGCTTTACTGACTAGACCTACTCTTCAAAAGCCTCAGGACAAGCCAGGCATGGTGGCACACGCCTGTAATCCCAGCACTCGGGTGGTTGAGGCAGGAGGATCGTTGAAAGTTCGAGACCAGCCTGGGCTACAAAAGTGAGCTCAAGGCCAGCCTCAACTGCATAGCGAGACCCTGTCTGAAAAAGACAAAAAAAATAATCCTCAGGACATTTATGATTTACTGGAATGAGCATTTATATATGCATTTATCTGAATTTCTGATAGCAATATAGCACAATATTAATGTTAAAGTTATGCTATTCTGTATCTAAATCTTTCCAGGTTTCATTCACTCATTTGGTGTACCAACCAAAAGTATTTAATGATATGTGCTGCTAGGATGGAGACTACAATAATGGAGAATGCAGATATGGCTCCAACTATTGCAAAGGCTATAATTTTGTCTTTCCTGTTTCCCATAACTAGTAACAGTTATATGGTTAAATTTTTTACATGAAAGCGCTTTTCCATCAATAGTATATTTGCATCTGCTCAAACTTAGTTACTCTCCACTTTCTATTGTAATTGACCTCACTTCACACAAGCTATATTTACGAGAAAAGAAACATACCTTTTAATTTTACATGTCATGGGGATTGGGAGATAACACAGTAGAATAAGTGCTTGTCTTGCAAGCATAAGGGCCTGAGTTCAACCCTTCATTCAACAATAATAATAGTAGTAGTAGTAATAATAATAATAATAATAACAATAATAATTTTACATACCATGTTGGCTGAACTACAGTGTATTCAAATATTTGGCCAAATATTGGAGTGCAAATTTGTGTAGATGTGTTACTTGTGAGATTAACAAAAATGTGTAGAGTAAGAAAAACATATTATCTTTGAATACATATCTGGCCTCGTTCATTCAGTTGAAGCACACCGTCAAAAATAAAAGACCTCCTATGAGAATGAATTCTTCCTGCCTGATGCCTTTTGGTTGGAGATGTTGGAATTTTCAGCCTTTGGACTTGGACTGGCATGTTGACTCCTCTTGCATCTTTAGCCTATGTGTACCAGGTTTTAGACCACCATGACATCATTGGCTTTCTTGGCTCTCAGGCTTTTAGATTTTGACAGAAAATAACCTATTAGCTCCTTTAGGTTTTCTTTTTTTTAAGAATTTTTTTAAATTTTTGTTTATTTATTCTTGTCTCAGAACTTTGTTTGTTTGTTTGTTTGTTTATTTTTATGACCGGCTCAGCCTGCCATGAGGGCAGGGCTGGTGCAGTATGTGGTGCCGGGGATTGAACCGTGGTCCCTGAGGCCACCCAAGCTTTACTAAGCATGTGCTTTAGACCACTAAGCCACCCTGCCAGGCCATCCTTTAGATTTTCTAGATTGCTGAATCATGCTACTTTTGTCAGCTTCCACAATTACACGTGGCAATTTCTTATAACAAATTTCCCTATATTTGTATCAGTATATAAATAAAATATGTAAAATGTACATACATGTGCAACACACATACAAATGAATACACACACACACACACACACACACACACTCACACATGCAATTAGTTATGCTTCTTTGGAGATCCCAGACTAATACAAGTAGTCCTAGGAAAACAACACCAAAATTCATCCTCAATAGTTTTACCTCTCATGCCCAGTTTCTGAGTATCTTCTTTATAGCTGCTGCAGTGTGTGGTGGCACATGCATGTAATCGCAGTACTTGCGATGCTGAGTCAGGAAGATTACCTAACATTCATGGCTAATCTGGGCTACATAGTGAGTTCACAGTTACCCTCAAATACATAGCAAGATGCCATTTAAATAAAAAATAGAAAAGTTGTTCTTAAATGAAAGGAAATATTCAAGACCAATATTGCACCTTTTCAAATATACTCCAACTTTTAGATTTAATTCATATTTTTCCTGCCAAATTAGATTAATGGTCTTCCCTAAAATATCAGATTGCTTTTGTGAGCTGTATGGGCTTCTATTCATATGCAAAGTGTGCAATATAAATAAAGCCTCTAAACTAATCACTTAAGGCATTCAAATTATGTATAATTTGAGATACACAAATAATTCAAAGATGGACATCCCTTTTGGTGTTAATGGATTGCCAATAGACATTTCTATAAGAATAATCCTCATTGATTGGTAATCAGTCTTTGGTAGCTCTTTAACCATATCTCCAAATTGTAATAAAGAATAATACCATACATGTATACTTGCATGGATTTGTGATGAAAGCAATATTTATGTAAGATTGTGAGATGTAAAAACTGGTAGTATGTTTTCTTTTTTTTTTAATTTTTCTTTGTTCTGGATAAAGGGGCTGGGGTTTAGCCTGGCAGTAGAATGCTTGTGTAGCAAGCTGGAAGCCATGGGTTCCGTCCTTGGTACCAGAAACAAACAAACAAAAATTCCCCCTTAAAAAAATTCAACTAAAAAAATACAAGAAAGTCAAAAAAGACGAAAAAACAAACAAAGCAAGTTTTTTGTTCTGGCTAGAGATCAACTAAGATTTTTGATTATCATCTCTGCAGAAAATGGCAACAGTACCACACAATGAATCTTACAAAGAATTGCTCTTATAAACAGGGCCTATTAGGAGATATTTTAATTTTTTTGAAAAAATGTGACAATGTCTCCTGTGAATATCTGATTTTTTAATTTGTTTATTTACTTCTTGTATTTTAGGGTAGGGACTACAGTGTGTTCAGAGGCTCACTGCTAGACCAGGCTTGTAGTGATCTACCTGTTTACAGCCTCCCAAGAGCTGGGATTATGGGTGTGAGCCACCATGGCCAGTCTCAAATGCCCTTTCAGTGCAGCCTGGGTTCGGGGCCAGCACGACAGGCCTGGGGATAGAGCCTCCAGCCCCTGCACCTGTTTGCAAGCACTTTAATCGGTTGAGCTATTTCGCTGACCCTTCTCTCATGAATATTTGAAATATGCTGAATTTGTGATGGCTGATTCTTCCCTCTTCTACTTTCTGTCTTCATAAGAAGTATGTTTTGGGTCATGATGATTCAGTTAAAAATGATTATATAAGAAGGCATTAAACTACTTACAAAAGTGATAACATTAGCTTTTACAGGCTATTGAACATCCCATTTCTACTTTTAATGATTCGTATGTTTTCCAAAGCTTTGTACAATTAATATTAGTTAATAGGTATGAAAATATTCACAGGACATTCATTCAAGGAGATAAAACATTTTTAATGGCTGCAATATAAAATTTTAAGCATTAATTTCTCAGATGATACTCTTCTGCATGTCAAACTAGCTATTTTCAAATTTTGCACATTAATTTTTTGACTGCAGATATCACCTTTAATATATGCTTCACAGGCTGCTGGGGTCTGAGAAAATCATTAATAATTGATATACTTTAATGACCTGAGAGCTCTTTGAGTTTAGTGAACCCAAGAGAAATACTAAGAGGTAGATATTTGATTCTAATTATGCATAGTACTCACAGGAAGTAGACCCATTGTGACAGTTATATCATTGTTAAATTGCTAGATATTAGATTTTCTAGTAATTTCACAGGGTTACAAACACTGTCTCTGAGAACTTATGGAAGTTGACAAAAAGCATGGGGGCACATAAAAGCAGGACTCTGTGATTTTCATTTGCCATTGAAATTTCTATATTGAAAATAAGTATGAGAAGAAGCCCAATTTAAGCATTTTAGATTATACTAATTGACTTTACACATATTACTATTACTTACGGCTTTTACATGTTAAACTTGGAAATGGAAGCAGGACACTTCTAAAATTCCATTTGAATTGTTTATTTTCAGGATCCACATGGAGAACTGAATGTCTTTGCAATTGCTTAGGTATTGAAGTTTCTTTGAGAAATACTGCTGAAATTTAACTTAATAATTTGCTCATATAAAACTGCAGACCAATGTAATACTTCCATGTGTATAATTCTCCAAGCTCACATGCTTTCATTTTATGTAATTTAATTTATTTTTATCATTTTGTTCCTTTTAATAATAAAAATAAAACATGTTAGGACAGCCACAATAATTAATGCAATTCATATTTCTTCATAGTAGTTGTTCAGAATACAAGATGCAGACATGATAACTTTCTTTTTTTTACTATTTTATTTTATTTTTAAATGTTTTTAATTTAATATTTTATTGTTTAAATTTAACAATGGTTATATTACATATTGTCATCATCAGATCAGTTTAGATTAATACATATAGGTATATAAGATTGATCGAACAATTAAACATTAACCCTTTTATATCAACATTACTTTTTTTTCTTTTCCACTTTCTTTTTTCTTTGAAAATTGACATATTGCATAATGTCCTCACAATCGTTTTACAGAGTACAGTGTGTGGGCATGACCCCCCTCCTTATTGATGTTGCTTAGAAAAAAAGAAAGAAAGAAAAGGAAAAGAATATACTTCTCTTTGGACTAAGAGGAAGTAGATACATACACAGCCAAATGTTCTGCAATGGCAGTGGGCCACCAGTGAAGCTTGTAATGTTGAAGGCTATTGAATCTAAGCCTCCTAAAGCTCATCTCACCAATCTAGCTCTGCGTTTCATGCATTGTAATTAAGCATTATTTTTTTCTTGCTGGGTGGTCAAGGACAAGTTGAAGCAAGACTTGCATAACAAAACATTCATTTTTTTTTGTATCTTCCAGGGTCAAATCCCCTCAGGATTAAGTTTGAGACCATAGACAGTACTTTGTAGAACTGTTGCTAGTGTCAGCCTTCTGGATGAGTCACGGCCATTGCTTGGCCATTTTGCTTTCTGTGAAAGCCTGAGAGAATGTTTTTCTCTGGGTGACTCTCCTTAGACGCACTATAGTTCATTCATCCCTTTCCTCTGAGGTCCCATAATCTCCTTGACCAGACAATTTGGGACACCTCTGAGTTATAGGATACTATTTTCCAAACACTATTTGTGCAAATATTTCTCCTCATTGAACTAAGAGAAAGTAGTTGTGTAGTGCAATATTTTCTAACAGAAGTGTTATTCACACAGCTCCTTACTGTATTTCATTTATTTTAAAAGACAGAATTTGTCAAACTTACCTAAGTTTCTGGAATATGGGGAGTATTGAATATAATTTAGTAGAAAATTAAAAGCTGGGTATTACTTTGACATGTCTCATGGAAAGCATTCGTTTCAAGTGTGAATGTATCATCTATGGAGTTATATGGGTTATGTTCTTGAGATCTCTTCTGGTACAATTTTGTTTCTAGAAGAAATTGTGTGATCTTATTCAAAGTTTATCACCTGCATCACCTGAAGTTGTGAAGTCAAGTTAGACTTTGTCAAAGATGTGTTTCTCATGATCAAGTATAATGGTTCAGTTGCTAGCATTAACCGTTTTAACTCCAATTTCAAACCATGGCTTAACTATCCAAGATGTGTGATTAGCGAAAAGCATTTAAGGTATTTCATGACCATCACCAATTTAATAATACATCATCAGTGATCCTTAAAAGTTAAACTTTTCAACACATTAGGACTTAGAATAGAACAGGATTTATTATAAATACATTAAAATGTATAAACACATAAAATATTGAGTCTCCCCTTTAACTAAAAGAACAATAGAAATGGACAAGTATATTGACTAGGTACTTTTTAAAAAAGGTACAAATGGTCAATAAGTGTATAAAAATGTTCAACATCTTTGGCTCTCAGAGAAATGCAATCAGCACAAGGCTGAGATTCCTTTTTTACTCTAGAACTAATAGTTATCACCATGGACTCAAAAGTCAACAAAGACTTCAAGGTTATAGAAAAAAATGAAGACTGTCATATTTGGGGGAGTAATGTAAACTAGTACAAACACTATGGAAAATAGCTTGGAGATTTCTCAAAAACAAAACAAAAACTCCCTGAAAACAGCCATCCATTTGACCCAATTAAACGAATCTTACAATCTTTTCCAAAGTATTCAGTATGTAATATCACAGTGACACATATATGCTCAAATTTATAGCAGCACAAGTCTTACTTATGGAATCAAGCTATACTCCTATCACCAGATGGACAGTTAAAAATTATTGCAGATATTCACAATGTACTACTTAGTTATTAGGATAAATTTGAGTCATTCTTAGCAAAATGAATGAATCTTTAAACTACAATGCTAAGTGAAATGAATTAGAGACAGAAGAGTAGATGTCATATGTGTTCTTTTACATTAAAAACTGGTGGATTGAGAACTGTGGCCAATATGTAACACTCAGCTGAACTGAATCAGCATGTGGCTGCAAATGGAAGGCTCAGCTGAGGATTGTTACCAACTGCATGAAACGTAAACTAAAGGGGAAAAGTTGTGCTAGTGATTTTCCTGGAATAAGAAATCTTCTGTTTTCATCATGGAAGGACATATGTACATTGCTGCTGTGGAGGATGGCTGTAGTTCCTTTCAGAAGAGCCTTGTCCTTACACTGAGTATTGCTTCCTGGCTCAAATGAAGATCTGTCAGCCTGCTGGCACAGATCATCAATCTCACTGGCATAGACTTTCTAGTTTTTAGCTCTGACCTTTGGGCCTTTCCAGTGCGTATCATATATATATATATATATATATATATATATATATATATATATATATATACATATATATATATATAACTTTATATATGACTTACATGAGACATTGTCAGGCCTCTAGGTGAACTTGTGAAAGACATGGCCATGAAAATCCAATATGCTGTAAACAGGAATCACACTTAACTCGTAAAGCAAGTCATAGGTTGAAAGTCAAAGGATGGAAAATAATACTACAAGCCCCAGAACCTCAGAAAAAAAAAACTGAGGAACTTTACTTCATCCTGATATTTCTGATTCAGAGCCATATGATCACTGAAAGATACAGCTAAAACTTTCATACCAAATAAACCTGTCTTTCATGTTGTTTACTTCAGGTGCTTGGCCATAATAATGTAAAACTGACATGGACAACATGTTTTTATTTTTATGTCTATATTTTAAAAATTTATGTCTATGAGAAAGAAGATAAAATAGTAAAGACAAGCCGGGCGTGGTGGCTCACGCCTGTAATCCCAGTACTCAGGAGGCTGAGACAGGAGGATTTGTGCAGGTTCGAGACCAGCCTGGGCTACAAAAGTGAGCGCAAGGCCAGCCTCAACTGCATAGTGAGACCCTGTCTCAAAAAGACAAAAAAAAGTAAAGACATAATTTCAAAATAGGTAAGAAGGACAGTTACAATAATTAATACATTGCACATTGTTATTTTCATAGTAGTTATTCAGGACAAGATGTAGACATAACTTGTTTAAACAATAATAGCATAAATCGTTCTTCTCATTGACCTAAGAGAAAGCTGTATTTCTGGTATATACATATATTTTTCCACAACCAAACAATCCTTTATATCCCCCTCAAAGACTTCCCCAAATACAGCTTCTCTAACAGCAATGAAACATCCATCTCTGCAAAAACAAAACAAAAAATGGAGATGTACATGTTATACCTTAATTTTTTCCCATTTCCCTCACTTCCATTCAACTGAAGAAGAGTATTTTGTTTTTTATTATTTTAATAAGAAATAACAATGTGACAGTTTCCTTTTTATGAGCAGAATATATCTATTGAGGGAAAGAAAGCTTCTTCCGAGAGAGGGACACAAGGGGGTCCCTAGTGGTTGTCCCCTTTGCTTGGTGACAATTTCAATACATGTTTAGAGTACATTTCCAATATGTGCTACAATGCATATTGTTGTCCTCCTGTTAGTTATACAGAGAACAGGGTGCAGACATTATAATTTTCCTAGTAACTATTGGTAGGTAAAATTCTTTTCTCATGGAATTAAGAGAAAGTAGTTGTATACATAATTCAAAGTTCGATAATTGCAGTGGGTTCCTGGCAAAACTGGCAATGATGGAAGTTGATGATTTAAGCCTTTTACAGAGTATTCTAATCTAGCTTTACATTTTATGCCTCATGGTTACCACACCACACCGTCTCCATCACTGTCACAGTGTGTACTGGGAGCAGGGCCAGCACAGAAGACCTGGGAGCAATGCCCAACCCCAGTGCCTGCTTGAAGGCACTTTAATGTTTTGAGCTATTTGGTTGGACTGCATAAAATTATTTTCTTTTTTTTTTTTTTTTTTTTTTTTTTTTTTTTTTTTTTTTTTTTTTTTTTTTCATAAAATTATTTTCTAAGACACCATATACATAGTTTCCATTTGCTACTTCATAAGTAAATGCTGGAGAATGAGTTCAGAAACTTAGGGGAAATAATTTATTCTCAAGCCCACACTTTCCACTTGGTCCAGCTAACCCATGGGTCCTTAGCTTCCTCCTGCACGTTGAAATTGTTCTTGAACATGCTCTGTCAATTTCCCTGCTTTAACACTCTCTAGTTAACATAAGGAAGTACAAAAAAAAAAAAAAGACAGGGAAGCCACGTTTAGTTGTTCCCATGAGGACAGGATCAGATCCCTTGTGGAGTAGTTCATCTAAACGGAATCTGGACTCTAGTAAACAGCCCAAGCTCCCAGAGACTAGGGAAATGCAGGATGCTTGAATTTGCCTATAAAAATGTATGATGCAATGTGTAGGCCAATTTTATATTGTTGTTTTATATGAAACTTTCTAAAATATTTTCCAAAAGTTTATAATAGTAGGGAGTTATAAACACAACTGTCAATTGTCAGAAGATTTTTTTAATGAGCAGAACATATTTAATGAGGGAAAGAAAGCTCTGTCTGAGAGACAGGGATGGGGGTGGGGGCTGGGAGTGGGGGGTGGGGTGTTCCTAGTTTTTTGTTTTTTTTTTTTTTTTTTTTAATGAGCAGAACATATTTATTGAGAGAAAGAAAGCTCCTGTCTCAGAGAGCGACAGGAGGGGGGTCCTAAGTGGGTGTACCCTGTCAGAAGTTGTTGACTTGAGCATTTTAACAGCTCAGCATATTATTATGGCATTACTTTTTATACCTTGTGTTTGCACTTTTCTGCTAGACGGTTAAAACCAAGTTAAAGTGAGACCTGTATAACTAAAAATGTAAGTTTTGTAGCTGACAAGGTCAGTCAAATCTCCTCAGGTTTTACTCTGGGACCATGTACAGTACTGTCTTAGTCACTTTTCATTTGTTGCTGGGACAAACACCCGATACTCAAAATGAAGGAAGGAAATGTTTATTAGCTCACAGTTTGTGGAGGTTTCAGTCCATATTTGGCTGGCCCAAGGCTGAGTGAAACAGGGCAGAGAGCATCCAGTTTAAGGTGGCAGAACAGCAACAAAATGGTGTCAGAGGTAGGCAACCAAACAGGGTAGCAGAGCAACAGCAACAGCTCTAGTCTATCTCTCTGCCTCTCTTTATATTACATTCAGGCTCTCCACCTTAGCCTCTGCCTTAGGCTACAACCATAATCCCAGAAATACTTCGACCCATAAATCCACCAGTACTGAAACACATAATCCAAGGGATCATGGATCAATCTCAAACTCTAGAAGTCCCTGCTCAATGACTACATGAGGACTTGGGGGGACAACTAGACATAAACCATAAGAAGTACCTTGTAGATCTTTTGTCAGTGTCAGGCAACTGGATGAGTAATGGCCACTGCTTTACCAATGTGTTTCTGTGAAAGCCTGAGAGATTATTTTTTCCTCTCTAAGTGACTTTCCTTTGGCACACTATAGATTGCAAATCACTTTCTTTGGCCACATGAATTCCATGATCAGAAAATTTGGGACACCACTGAATTGTAGGATGTCACAACACAGGCTCTCTTCTGTTTTGAATCCACATTGACTTTGAAGGACTAGGGCCAAAATATTGGCTATGCTTATGGTTCCTCTATCTGTCTAATTTTAGTCTGCAAACTTTAGTTGTTAATCATCCAAAAGAGAAACTACATGATATTATCACCCTGTAACAGAGGCAGTTAAAGTTAAAATCACTATATGTCAGAATATCAAACAATTTAGCCATAAAATGGAGCAGCTATTTTCAAGTACCTATAATCTTTGAAACTGGCTTCAAGTATGAAAAGTTCCTTTAAGGACTTATCCAGTGCAAGCCGGGCGTTGTGGCGCACACCTGCAATCCCAGCACTTGGGAGGCTGAGGCAGGAGGATCAGTGCAAGTTCGAGACCAGCCTGGGCTACAAAAGTGAGCTCATGGCCAGCCTGAATTGCATAGTGAGACACTGTCTCAAAAAGACAAAAAAGGCTTATCCAGTGCCAGGGAGATAGCTTAGTAGAATGAGCTCTTGAGCTCTTGCCTGGCAAGTACAGGGTCCTGAGTTAAATTCCTGATACCAAAAAACAAACAAACAAACAAACATCCAAAAAATCTTATCCAAATACAACTTCACTAACTGCTGTGGAACATCCATCTCTGACAAAATAAAATGAAATAGGGGATGTGCTGGGAGCCACAAAGCTAGGAAATCAATCAAATATGTGTTGTTGGCATTAGGCCCAGTGTCGAAAGCAAACATGCTACATTCCTGAGATGAACATCCTGTCTCTTTAATGTCAGCTATTAGTAACTAGGTAACCTAGTATCACATGCTAGTGACTTTACAAAAATGTAAATAATGGATTTTTTTTTTAATTTTTTATTGTTTAAATTTAACAATGGTTATATTACATATTTTTGTCATCAGATCAGTATACATTAATACATATAGGTATATAAGATTGATCAAACAATTAAACATTAACCTTTATAAATCCACATTACTTTTTTTTTTCTTTTCCCCTTTCTTTTCTTTGAAAGTTGACATATTGCATATTGTCCTCACAATCATTCTACAGAGTACAGTGTGTGGGCATGACCCACCTCCCTATTAATGTTGCTTAGAAAAAAAAAAGGAAAGAATATATTTCTCTTTGGACTAAGAGGAAGCAGATATATACACAGTCAAAGGTTTTGCAACTGCAGTGGGCCACCAGTGAAGTTTGTGATGTTGGAGGCTATTGAATCTAAGCCTCCTAAACCTCAACTCACCAATCTAGCTCTGCAATCCATGCATTGTAATTAAGGATTTTTTTTCTTGCTGGGTGGTCAAGGGCAAGTCGAAGCAAGACCTGTACAACTAAACATTCATTTTTTTTTTTTTTGGTATCTTCCAGGGTCAAATTCCCTCAGGATTAAGTTTGAGACCATAGACAGTACTTTGTAGAACTGTTGTTAGTGTCAGCCTTCGGGACGAGTCACGGCCATTGCTTGGCCATTTTGCTTTCTGTGAAAGCCTGAGAGAATGTTTTTCTCTGGGTGACTCTCCTTAGATGCACTGCAGTTCATTCATCCCTTTCCTTTGAGGTCCCATAATATCCTTGACCAGGAAATTTGGGACACCTGTGAGTTATAGGATATCACAGCACAGGTTCTCTTATATCCTGGGTCTTTATTGACCTTGAAGGGCTAGGGCCAAAATATTGGCTATCCTTATAGACCTTCTTTTTCTCCAATTGTCGGTCTGTTAACTTACATTCTCAACCCTCCAGCAGAAAAGCTTTGTGATACTATTACTCTATAACATACGTACTGGGCTTATCATCACTGGCTTTCTGAGTATCAAACATCTTTGACTTAGCTTGTATATGATATTTTCTGACCATCATTGATATTCTAATAACTTTCCATACAATGTAATATAAGCCGTTACACAATTTTGACACAGATATTTGGAAAGTCAAGGAATACAAAATTGTAGCCTGTCAAGAGTATGGTTTTTGGCCCAGTCTCTTATTTTCAAGTACTACTCTTGAGAGAATGACAGTAACTGAGTTTACACCAGGAGCAGTACATATCAAAAA
>PVJA010015175.1:0-45926 GCA_004027025.1 Myocastor coypus | reverse complement strand
TGTTATACAGGTCTTGCTTCGACTTGCCCTTGACCACCCAGCAAGAAAAAAAATGCTTAATTACAATGCATGAAACGCAGAGCTAGATTGGTGAGAAGAGCTTTAGGAGGCTTAGATTCAATAGCCTCCAACATCACAAGCTTCACTGGTGGCCCACTGCAATTGCAGAACATTTGACTGTGTGTGTATCTGCTTCTTCTTAGTCCAAACAGAAGTATATTCTTTTCCTTTTTTTTTTTTTCCTAAGCAACATCAATAGGGAGGTGGGTCATGCCCACACACTGTACTCTGTAGAACAATTGTGAGGACAATATGCAATATGTCAACTTTCAAAGAAAGGAAAGGGGAAAAGAAAAAAAAAGCAATGTCGATTTAGAAGGGTTAATGTTTAATTGTTTGATCAATCTTATATACCTATATGTATTAACCTAAACTGATCTGATGATGAAAATATGTAATATAACCATTGTTAAATTTAAACAATAAAAATATTAAATAAAAAATAAAGTAAAAAAAAAAAAAGCTTAAAAAATAAATAAATAAAAGCTTTTGTACTTTAAGACAGTCCTGCTGAGTTGCTGAGCTGCCTACCACTGGGCTGCCAGCTAGGGTGCTCTAGCCGCAAGCCCTTGGAGTGCTGGGATTATGGGCACTCGCTACCAGCCTGAGATCATACTGTTGGATTTTATGAGTTCCCATGTCCTGCCTACAATGTTGCTATGGCTTTGACGTTAGCTGCCACTCCTGGTGTAACATGCTGTCTCAGCTGGGGTTTTGCGAGAGGAACCCATGTGCACAATGCAGGCCACACGCTGTATGAGGTTGTGCTGTGATGACCCACCCAGAGTCGTGTGCAAAGAGTGCAAGAAATCTGTCCACGATCTGAAGACCAGAGAACCCAGTGAGGGCCTGGATCCCACAGCAACGTCCTGCTTGATCCAGCTGAAGGCCTAGAACCCACAATGATGACCCCTATGAGTCCAACTGGAGGCCAAGAGCCCAGGACCATGTCTCCTGCAGGCCTGCCTCACAGATCTGTGCTAGGAGGGCCCAAAGCTCAGTGGTGGAACCTAGAAAGTCTATCTGAGCAGGACGAACGATCCGAGCTGGCAGGCTGAAGGATCTGGACCAGAGCCAGGAAACAAGGCTTAAAGAGTGAGGACCAGAGCTCCTCTGAAAAGTACCACATCCATCCTCAGCAACAGTGAGATCCCGAGCTCCTCCATTGATGAGAAGAGCCGAGTGCCCATCAGGAAAGCCAACCCCACAAGCTTCTCCAGAAGACTCAGCAGGGCACCATCCTCCCCTCTGGAGCCAGAGAGCCGTGTTCAAAGTGAGCACCAAAGCTCTCTGAAAGTGAGCTCTAGCCTTTCTCGGCGACAACAAGGTCCTGAACTCCTTGGGTGATGAGAACAGCCGAGTTCAGTCAGAAGGGCGACGGACAAACGCCTCCCAGGAACCAGCAGCTCCCCACTGCCTTTCTAGCAGCTCCCAGCAGCTTGGTCCTCTCCAGCTCTGTCTCTTACGCTGCCAGCACCAGCCTGCAGGGGGCCTCCCACCCCCAGCACCACCGCAGTTCACTTCAGCTGCTGTTGCAAGCGGAGCACCAGCTGTCCGTTCCCCACACGCGCGAAGGCTGTGCTGTGCCTCTCTGTATGATGTCTTCTAACTCCATGCGGATCTGCAGTTACCTCGGGAAGTTTAATGGGGAAAACGTGTCACCTCATGCCCTTTATCTAGATGCGTTCTCGGCATACGTCTTCTGAGGCAGAGGATGTGTTTTGGGCCACTCCATCTATTTTCATGACACCTTGGGCTCTGTCCAAGTCCCAGGTAATCTTTTGCTTTTTCTCACCCAGAACTCCTGGTTCTTCACCCTAAAGCAAACACGCTGGGCCAAAGTGGATGCATTCGATTTGTCATTAGACGACTGAAGGAAAACATGTCCAGGAAGAGCATGAGTCGCTTGAGCGAACAGCTTCTCGAGGGTACCTCAGGGAAGGATGACGTCACCAGTCTCTAGCAGGACAGCCGAGGAGGAGCAGAGCAGCCTGCCTGTAGGCCTGCCACCAACGACGATGGCCGGCCATCCTCGAGTCTGGGATCAATTAAGGGAAAGTGAACTCTTCACCCGTGTGAACTGCCACGGCCGAGGTCTGCCAGGGCGACCCCTGAGTTTCCAGGGTTAGGCACGGCTCTTCGCAGCTGACAGGGCTTCCCCTCCTCTGTGTGTCTTAAAGGGCTAAGTTATGGCTTCTGAGGCCAGACAGGAGAAGGCTCCTTCTCCTCTGCTTTCAGGGGACGAAAAATAAAGGCAAGACGAGGGAAAACAACAAGAACAATGACAAAACATGTGCTGTAGGAATGCAGCAGTGCAATAAGTGCTCAACACACTTTTTTTGTTTTGTTTCGTCTTTTTGACACAGGGTCTCTCTATGCAGTTGAGGCTGGTCTTGAGCTCACTTTTGTAGCCCAGGCTGGTCTCGAACTCACACTGATCCTCCTGCCTCAGCCTCCCAAGTGCTGGGATTACAGACGTGTGCCACAACGCTCGGCTTCAATGCACTTTTATCAAGTATTTATTTACACACACATTAATAGGAATACCAACTCACAGTCGTTCTCTACACACCGGAAATCAGCCCTTGGTTTAAACACCTCTGTGCATCAGACATGGTCCTTAAGCGTAAAGCACTGGCCGGACCTTTCCAGCATTCCACGCAGCAGAGGCTTATTTTCTGGCACCATGGAGGCAGAGGCAGACTGAACAATGTGCCAGTCAGGTGGTCCAAAATGACAAAGCCGGGCATCCACACAGCCGGAGTGGTCTCCCCGGCGTGATCAAATCATCTGGCTTTCCCTGAATCAGAAGAGTTCCGGGATGTGTCTGAGTGTCACTCACAGGCCTGTATCGTGCTATGGATCCTACCCAGAGCTCACGAATACAAGTCTAGTGGCCTTCTGACGGCTACCCCCTGCTTACAGCTGCCTTCTGCCACGGTCATATCGTCCCAAGTCTCTAAGTGAGAAAGAAGCTCCAAGCGGTAGCCGTACAGCAAGCGAGGCGCTCTGCCTCCAGAGTGTGCCCCTCCAGCTCTGGGCCCACAAGTGGCTGTAATGTGCATTTTGGTCCCAGCCCCCCTGCCCCCCGTTGCACACATGCACAACTCTTTGTGAGACTGGGCAGTGTGCTAGGCTGTGGTTATTCAGAGGTACCGCAGGCTCCCGGGAATCTCACCAGCTGAGCAGAGGCCCTAAGTTACCTCAGCTGCTGTAATTAGAAAGACCCATGTGGAGAAGTTCTTGGCTCATTCCCATCCTGCAGAACTCCCTGAGCCTTGGTCCTGGCCATCTCGGCCATGCTGCCCTAACTGAGCCAATGGTTCCATGAACTACCGAGTTCTGCATAAGAGCTGCTTTTCAATCGCCGACATCTAGGACTTCATTGCAAAACAAGATGAAATGTTTTCAGCCACCCTGCAGGCGTCACGGTGAATACCTGCTCTGTCAGATGCCTCTGCTGGCTGAAACTGGAGGCATCTTTAAAGAGAGCTATCACGTCTCTGTGGATGGAAATCTATTCTCTAGAGCTGTTTTCCCAATAACATTTATTTTAACAATAATATGCTCAGTTTGCTGTGTAAATAGCATCGCTGATTAGGCAGCTAAATGCTACTGAGTTATAATTATCGCTGCCTAATGATAGGACAGCCTCATAAGAGCTACAAAGAATCCCAGTTTGTTTACACAAAGCAATTTAAAACCTGTTACTTCTCCTTCTCCCTTTTCATGTTTAAAGGAAAACCGCGGGTAATTCTGTCCGGCCCTGAAGCCCCAGAGCGCAATTTAGGCCCCCGGAGTAGGAGTAGGACAGGAGATGCCTCTCCGGTTGAAACACGGAGCTATTGCCGTGGTTTGTTTTCGTTTGATAAACAGAGAGAGCTGTTCTGTTCTGAAACCTCTAACCCTGACTCAGAAAGGGGGTGTCTATGGACAGCTGTGGGGAATTACTCACAGGAGATTTAAACAGTGGAAAAAGAAAACATCCTCTTTTCCTTTAGGACCCGCCCAGCCCACCAAGGTTTGCAGACGTCCCCGATGGCAAGATGGATTTCAGGTCACGGAGGACGTCCCTTGGGGATGGAGTCCAGTCTGTCAGGACAGTTACAAGACCCAGAGAGGTGATCGAGTTCTACCGAGGACGAGAGGAGGACAGAGGGCCTGGGGGCCCCAGAGGGCTTGGCTGGGCAGACAGCTTGCGGACTAGAGGCAGGCGCCCATGGCCGGGGAGCGCAGGGCTGTGTAGGCGTCACCTGTAGAGGCAAAGGCCGGTTCTGGCAGGGCCACCAAGCTCCCTCTGAGCCAGCGGGTGCTGCGCAACACAGATTTTCCTTTGTTTTCTTTCTTTCCTTTTCTTTTTGTATTTTTAGGGAAGGGTCTACAGGGCATTCAGGGTCTCGCTACTAGATCAAGCTCATAGTGATCCGCCTGTTTACAGCCCCCCAAGAGCTGGGATTACAGGTGCGTGCTACCAAGCCCGATCCCCATGGGGGGGGGGGGCGGTGCCGGCCCAGCAGACGTCTGACCCTCCCTACAGGTACTATAATTCACTGAGCTACTTGGCCAGCCCTCTTGGTATTATTTTTTAAAGGGAATACACAATGGTAAACGAGCACATGAGAAACGACATAGAATTTCACTAAACAAAACAGAGGGACTTTGTCAGGGGTTGTTGGATTGCACCATATTGTCTTCAAGGCAGCTGTTTAGATCACGAGATATATAAAGATGCATGGGGGGGGGAGAATAAGAAATTTAAAAAGGAGAAACAACAGAAAATGAGCGTGCAGTCCCCCCTGAACAGACGGGCGGCAACCCCGAGTGAAACCAGCGCAGCCATTGTGCACCTGTGCATTCTCCGGTTTCCGCTGTCCTCCTCCTCATCGCAGCGTTCCTTCCCTTCCAGCAGACTCTTTTGCTTCACACGGTATCTGTTGTGCCTTTCAATTTTTTGTACTCTTTCAGGTTCTTACACTAGTGACACAGTACGATGTTTGCACATGTGGGCCTGATTTTTTTTTTTTTTTTCATTTACCAGCATGGTTTCTAGTTGTGTCCAAGTACCTATAGAAACCCTGAGCTTATTTTTCTTAATAACTGAGTCATACTCCATTGTACAAAAATATCACACATATTTTGTCTACTTTTATTAGCTGATGGGCATTTGGGTTATTTCTAAGATTTAGCTGTAAGAAATTGCTCTGCTATTAACATGGGGGCAACTAAAGCTCTGTGGTATGACACTTGCCCTTTAATTGGAAAAATACGTAGGAGGGAGCAGCCGGGGTGCGCGGGCCTCCTCGTGCTGGCTTCCTGAGGCGTCTTCACATCGATTCCCAGCGTGGTCCTACCAGGGCGCACTCCCACCAGCAGTGGCGGGGGTTCCCTTTTCTCTCCTGCCCCTCTCCAGTCGACTTCTTGACGCCAACCATTGTTTGTGGAGTGAGATGGAATCTCAGTGTTGTTATAGCTTGCGTCTCTTGAGTGGCCCGTGAAGCTGAACATCTTTTCATAGGTTTATTTGCCGTTTGTATTTCTTCATCTGTGAAGTGTATTTCATCCCCCGCCCAGTCGGAAGGCGCTCTTTCATCTCACGCGACTCTGTGGGTGTTGGGCAAGGAATCTCTTCTTCTCAGCTTTCCCTCTTCTCACCCTTTTTGTTGTTGCACTGAATTGCTGCGCTTGAGCCAAACAGAGGACTCAGAGGATGGCACATTTTGCTAAAGGATTCAGAGCGATTCCTTGGCCACACACTGTAGCGAGCGGGCGGACTCTAGCAAACCCCTGCCAGTGGTGCCGCCACTGCGGCACAGCCCGGTGGCCCTGGAAGGCATTTTAGGAAGGCCCTGGCAAAGAGCTCACTTACACCGAGCATTGCGCAGCCTTTCCTGGTGTTGCTCGCATGTCACAGCTCGGCACCCCTGCTGACCCAAACACTGTGTAGAGCGTTGTGGTGCTTTCTTACTTGATAAAGTCTCTCATGGTCAACCTGACATTTTTCATCTTAAACTATAATTTCCAATACATGCTCTTTAACTCCCACTATTTTTCTACCTACTTTATATTTGTGAATATTTTCCATAGAGGGTTTGTAATTATTAGGCAAAGATTAGCTACAATTAACATAATTAATACCATTTGTTCGAGAGACCTCAGAGTTGGGTTTTTTATAGACTCTAGGTGAAATGATTAAAACTCCTGCTTTTTTTCAGTATTCTTTTTTTTTTATTTTAAAGAGTAAAAATAGCAGAAGCAAAGATAGAAAAAGACAATAACAAGTAAGAGTACATGTAGTACAGAATTTCAAAACAAGAAAAATTTAACAATGGTTGCATTACATATTTTCATCATGAAATCAGTATAGATCAACAGATATAGGTATGTAAAACTGATCAAACAATTAAACATTACCACTTTCAATAAACATTATTTTTTAACTCTTTCAAATGCATTTTGTATTTAAGTCATTCTTCTAAAAAAAAAATTAAAAGGGTTGAGAATGCAGAAAATACAAGGTCCTGAGGTTGATTCCTGGTACTGCCCAAAATTTATTTATTTCTTCTTTTGAGTCCTTACCCTAGGGAAACTATATGATATTTCCATATGTAGGTCTGGTTTATATCACTTATAAGTATATGTTCAAGATACATCCACTTATATATGAACTCTTCTAGTTTATCATTCCTTATAGCTGAATAATATTCCATTTTATGAAAATACCACATGTTTTTCAACCATTCTTCAGATGATGAGCATTTTGGTTGTTTCTAGGATTTGGCTATCACAAATTGGACTGCTATAAACCTAGGTTCACAGATATCACTATGATATGACATTTTCAGTTCTTCTGGAAAAATTCCCAGTAGGGGGATAGCTGGATTGAATGGGACTTCCAATTCTAGTTTTGTAAGGATCCTCCACACTGCTTTCCGTAATGGTTGCACCAGTCTACATTCCTACCAGCAGTGGAGAAGGGTTCCTTTTTCCCCACAGCCTCTCCAACATTTCTTGATGGTTGATTTCTGTGCAGTAGACATTCTTTCTGGAGTGAGATGGTATCTAAGTGTTATAAAAGACCTACTTTAAAAAACTCTATTATTTTGTTTTTTTGAAGATAATGTGCATTGGGAAACAGACATGGCGTCATGAGGGAAGCTCCTTACAAAGAGAAAAGTCACCCTTGCCATGAGGTTCCTGCAAAGAACATGTTTGCTTTATGTAAACTATCCAGGAGTTGAAACACAGATGTGCTTATTCACTTTTCTATGGGAAATAAAATCATCATCTTAACTTTCAGTTCTTAGTGCCTTTACAATGACAAGTAAATCCTTGATCTGAAGAAACAACTATTGTTGTACTGACCTTTATCCCTTCTTCTGTTCACACCGGTCTTCCCACTGCACTCATTCACATGCTATGCTCATGTTCCTTGTTCATTTTCATTCATATTTTAAGCGATAAGGACTTTCGCTCATCATTTCTTCCCAGTCTGCCCCACCTGGTCATGTGCTATCCGCCATTCTTTGGCCTGGCTGATTTCAGTAAGTGAAGAGCGCCCGCTGCCACCATCCGAGTGGCTGCTCTAGACAAGGTTTCATTCTTCTTATGGCTAAATGATATTCTCCTGTGGGGGCCAGGGAGATAGTTCTGCCGTCCCCACGCCTGCCTGCAAGTGCAAAGACCCCAGCTGGATCCCCAGCACTGCACGCCATTTGGGCTCCTGTGCTATGCCGACCACCAAGTCTGAGCTTGCTGGACTTGTGGTGGTGCTGCCTGCGATCCCAGCGCTGGAGAGGCTGAGGCAGGAGCATCACTATGAGTCTGACCTGTACTGAATACATAAATAAAAAATGTAAAAATCATTTGTCCAAAATATGTTGTTGTGTGTGCGTACTCACTCATCTGCTGAACGATATGGAAGCTGATTCCAAATCTTGGCTGGTGTGCACAGTGCCACAGTCCATGAGGCCACGAGACATGCTCTTGAAGTACTGCTTTCTTCTTCATGTGTGTCCGCCCCATGGTGGGCATGCTCTGACAGGAGGCGCTTCCAGGCTCGGTTTCCATGAATTTCCCTGCCACCGTGCTGTCCCGTGGAGAAGCTCCACAAGTTGGTTTCGTGAGAGGGGCAGGAGCATAGCTGTTCCCAGAGTTGGGAAGGGCACTCGGGGACTGGGGGGCAGGCGGCTACTGGGGGCTGGGGTGGAGCCGTGTGGGAGAGATGGCTTTTAGGGTTGCAGACACAGTACTGCCTCAGGCGAGGACAGTATTCACCTGGATGCTTCCGAGTGGTGCCTGGGAGGACGCCGAGTGTCCCTGACACAAGGAAGGCATCAGTGTTTGAGGTGAGGAATGCGTCAGCCACCTTGCCTGATCACTGGGCGTTGTCTACACGTACACCGTTAGGTGCAGGAAAGGTACACCAGAGCAATGGTGGCCAACCCGACGTACTCAGGGCAGAAACGTGCACGAAGCTCCTTCTGTGTAAGAACGGGACCGATCGACTGACTGATGGTCAGCTTCGCGGGCAGCACCCAATGGGGCTGAGCTTGCCTGTTCCTGGGAACGTGGGAGAAGGGAGGATGCAGGGGCGGACCACACGCTGGCCTCCATGAAGCCCTGCAGCCGTACACCTGCCTGACCTCGGCCTCCCAGGGTGGTTGTGGAGGAGGCGCTCGCTCACTTCCTCACCGGGCCTTGAGCCTGGTCTCCGGGCTTGGCGCAGACCCTGCGCTGGGAGCTCGGCATCCTCTTCCAAGCCTCAGCGCGCATTCTCGCCTTCCCGCGCCAGCTTGGCTTCCTCTGCCGCACAGGTGCTCTGGCCCCAGGCGCCGACCCGTGGAGGTTCCGCCATTGTCCCTGCAGTCTTCCCTCTCAGGTCCCTGGTGCTGACTAGCTCTGGACATTGCCCTGGGCTCCGTCTATGCTCGGACCAGTGTGGGATCTGGACGGGGTCCAGGCTCTAGGCACGGACAGATCTCTTTCACCCTTCTTCGTCTGACTTTAGTAAGCATTGTTTAATATAATATAGAAGGAGAAGATCCAGAGTTCTGTCATGCTGCAGAGTCATGGGCTTATCCATGTCTTTGCAAAGCCTGCCCTGGTGTTGCGCCTATCTTTAAGGAGTTCTACATCTAGTTTTACCGTCTGTGAAGTCTCCTGAGGTTTCGAGCAGAGCTGAAAGGAGAACAGAAGCAAGCTAAATAGAGGTAGCCTTTAAAATATAATGACCCTGAGCTCCTCAGGCTTAAGAAGTCCATGCATGGCTAGAAAATGAACATTATGTATCCAAAAGGTTGCAGCTGTTACATTCTCTTGAGAACACACAAATCAAGACCTCGCCACGCCAGGTTTCCTTGATTGCCTAACTCGAGTGATTCAGAGTTAAAAATCCTAAAATAGGCGTTTATAAAGGCAAGGACGAGCGGAAGAGAAGATTCAGACCTGCGCCGCGCTCACTGAGGCCTCGGTCTCTAACTATCAACTCCAGCTCCCCCGCACCCTTTGCCAGTCCACGTGAGAATCTCTCTCCCCTCCCTGCCCAGACAGACCTGTCTCCACAGAGGATTCTCCTCTGTCTACACCGGCAGCTGTTTCCAAGAAGCCTTGAATTCAATGTTAAAACTAGAAAACTTAAGCCCTCCAATAAAAAGGCAAAACAAAAGCGAAGAGGAGAAAATGGGTTTTCCCAGGAATCTCCCCAACCCTACAGATTCAGTTTTCAACGTGGATTTCCTTTGAATAGAGCTTAGCTTTGCCAACAGCCTATTAGGTTAGAATACTCCACTCGCAATTCTCCGAGAAAGGATGTAAGGTTTGCTGCAATTTCCCCATTTTCCCAGAGATGGGCAGAGCCAAGAAGAACGTTGAAGAAAAGTGGGCAAAAGATTGTGGGATCGGGAGAAAGCTCGTTGGATCCTTGCCAGTCATCTTCAAAGGATAACCCCTTCCAAACAGAGCCAACCTTCAGGGGGAGATTATGCAAAACGCTGCCTTCCAGTGTCCTGAGAACTTGCTGCCCCCAGTACATTCAGATTTGGGGATTAGGGAAACCAGGGGAATGAAAGCATCCATTTATCCCCAGTCCACATCGAGGACTGTCCTTCTGGTCCGCTCCGGGGCTGTGCCCTGCGGCTGGGGTGCTGGCGTGATCCTTGCTCTTCTGTGTTTGGCGGTGGAGGCGCGCCCACACTGTGCGAGCGCGTTGTCCTTCTTCTTCCCCTAGGAGGCCTAATTGTGTAACTCCTGGCTAGATTTCCACAGCCAAATGATGGAAATCAGTGTTGGAAAAGACCTATTCGGTCATCTTCCCCTAGCCCCTGCCAAAGGGAGTTTTGTCTCTCGCATCTTAGAGGGAACATCCACCCCTTCCCTCGGGAGATGAGCGCTCCAATTCAGCGAGCTCACACTGCCAGCCCTTGTTCTCCTGCATTCTATTTACAGTTAACAGCTCTGTTGTTCTTAATGCAATTTTCAAAAATTATTGATTTTCTTTTATCGTTTTCAAATTTTAATTCACTAGATAAACCTGTTTTCTTATTTCTTCCAAAGTGCAATCATCTCCTTCTCCCTGGAGCCTTTTGTGTGGACAGTCCCTATTTTTTGTGCAACTCCATAGTTAATGAAAAGGCCGAGTGGGCTTTGGGTCCCATGGCTTCGCACCCTTGTTAGTCGGGCTGTTACACAGCGGAGTCCCGCAGAATTGGGAGACCTTAAAACTTTCATAACATTTAGCTTTTCCTTGCATTTTGTGCCTGCTTTTGGCAAATTTCTGGCAGAATGGCTAGTGGCTTGAGTTATATCAACAATTCTGTATCTCAGCTTTGCAGTGTGTGTGTGTGTGTGTGCATGTGCGCCTGTCTGTCTGTGTTTCTATCTGTGTATTTGTGTGTCAGATTTTTTTTGCCAAAAAAAGTCTTGGCTCCAACTGTTGGCTGAGACAAGCCAGGAAAAGATAAGACATAGGAGGAGGAGATGAAAAGTATCAGGACCTTGATACACTCAGCCCTGCACCGGCAGACCACGCTAGCACGTGGCTGGACCAGGTTCCTGAGCAGAGCACACTGGGCGCCCAGTGCGTCCATGGGCCAGAACCTCGGGTGGGCAGTTCTTGAGGCAGGGTGTGGCCTTCTAGAAATCTTGTTTTTCCTCTGTGCGAGGTCCTGGCCTGGTGCCTGCCTTGCCCAGTCTCTCCGCTGACTCTCTGGCCTTGTGTTGGCCCACAGGCACTAGTTCCTGTCCCAGTCACCATGTAGGCTCAGCCTCCAGCTCAGGCCTCCCCCAGCCCGTGTGGCTAAGGGTGGAGCCCTGATTTTGGATCCCGCCCTCTGATGTCAGCTGCCTCTGGAGGCTCCTCTGCGTCACCATCACCAAGAGCCAACGCCTGCCCCAGCGCTGCTCTTCCACTCCTCATTTCTGTGACTTTGGTAACCAGTGGAGCCTGCTTGCTCCTGTGTACATTTTCCTCATCTGCAGCTACGGTCTCTGTGAGCACTGAGTATTGAGAGATTAAACAAGCAGAGATCCAGGGATACGTAAGGGGCCATTCTGATTTGTTTCCGGTCTTCTCAGTTGTTCTGCAGCCACTGTTCCTCCATTCATTCTACTGATACTGAGCCCTGCAAGTAAACACTACTAAAAAACAAGCAAGCACCACGGTGCAGACGCCAGGAGCTGCAATAATGCAGCAACGTGTTTCCACTGAGGGAATCTGCCCTATGTGTACGCAGAGACAGTTGGCCTTGGCAGTGTCGCTGTTTGTCCTCCAAACAGTCCCCAGCATTGCCTGTTAGTTATGTGCGTAAATGATAGGACATAAAAAGGTACAGCTCCTTGTGTGTCACAAAACTCAGCATTAGCAAAACTTCTCATGGTAGATGAGGGTCGGGGAAGATGCGCCCCAGAAGTCTCTTGGTGGCTTGAACTCTAGAGGAGAAAGGTTGCTATTGGCAGTGACTGTAGTGGGGGACAGATGACTGAGAGCTGCCTGCCTAGCACCCAGCTCGGGGTGGTGGCTCAGGTCTGCAACCCCAGGAGTCCAGGGGGCTGACCCAGGAGGATCTTACGCTGGAACCCAGCCCAGCCCGGGTCACTCCGCTGCAAATCAGGGAGGTACTGCGCACCCACTAAAAGTAAAAATTCAACAAAGGGCTGGAGACGTAGCTAGTGAAATGGAGTGGACCCCCATTACTGCACGCACGCACGCACGCACACACATGCACGTGCTCGCACGAGTACACACACACATGTACAGATGGCACACCTACACATGCACAGACAGACAGGAGAAGAGTGACGTGTCCATGACAGGGACCTGGAGCACTAGCTGGCGTCTAGCACCCACCGAGAGAACCCCGACCCTGGTCCTGCGCCCCCTGGGGGGCAGCAGGCGCGGCTGTGAGTCTCTTCGTCTGAGTCTCTCTGAGGATCCTCCCTGTCTTGGACTTTGTTCAGTGCAGATGATACCCAAGCTTAATACCAAGTTTAATGGCTAGATGGATGAGGATTTTCCTTCTATAAATGTCAAAGTGGTCAGCAAGTGAAATTTTAAATGTTGATCATAAATAAAACTTTAAACAAACCAGGAATGATGACGTCTAGGTGCAGCATCAGGTTTCCTTAGCGACATGCGAACTGTGGGTGACCATCTTATAGCGCTCGTAGAGACAAGGATCCCCGCATCCGAGTGAGCTGCAGGCATTCTGTTCTGGGGCCCCTGCACCCCTGCATCTAGCGCAGGTCAGCCACGCCTCTGCATCAGGCTGGCGCTCCGTCTCGCACACTGAGAAGCCCGGAAAGGGTCCGAGTGTCTGGGCCGTGGCGAGTGCGCGGCCACCGCTGCTGGCCCCACCGCACGCGGGTGCGAGCGGCTCTGCACAGAGATCCCACACACGGCTTCTCTCCATGTGCTACCGTGCCTCTGCAGAAGCTGAAGACGGGCGCGTAAGCTTCTCACAGACAGGAAATAAACGTATGCCACCGCACGCGCCACCCGGAGCACAAGCGGTGCCAATAACCAGCTTGCGTTTCTTTTTTGCTGCTTTGTATCCTCATGGGCAATAGCAAAGAGAAGCAAAATTTGCAGTGGAAACTGCAGAATGTGTTTTATGAAAAGCACGCAAACATGGCCTTCGGTCTACAGGGTAGCAGAGTGGCCCCAGGAGCCCTGAGCTCCAGCAGTGCCAGTTGTGGCGCCCTCAGGCTGCCACCATCCGTGTCGAGCGGTGCCCGTCTGCACGCCTGCCCCCTGCCCGTGAGGACATACGAGGCTCCTGACAGTGAGCAGGCCCCAGGGCGCGTGCGCCACGGTGACTCAGAACAGCCCTGCCCTGGCGCTCCTCCCCCCAGGTAATCAGAGCGAATCACTCCCGCCCTACGGCCGTCAGCACAGCGTCCAGAAAGACGCATGGGTAATGTGCACCGCTACATCCTGGACACCTAGCGGTGCCCTTGCGGGACTGCGCCCAGAGCAATTCTTGGTCAAAATATGTTGAATTGTCCTTAAATTTGATTTTGAAATAACAAACGACTACAATGATTCAGCAAGTGGCGCTGGCGAATGTTTCGTGTTTAGTGAACAAATGAAGTCACTGAAAGAATATTAAATATATCTCGCTAATTTGCCACAGTGAGTTCTCAGCCTAGTGGTAGCTGTTTACCTTGTACCCACAAACATTTCCGAGAGAAGTAGCACAAGGCAAGACTGCGGCAGCCCTGGGGGCGGGGGAGGCGCTAGACATTTCTCAATGCTGAAGTCAGCAAAAACGAAGAGCGTCCTGTATACTCATAATGATTCTGTACTACACACATGTGTGATCACATTATTATAGGTGCTTTTATAATTATATGTAACTAGTATAAACTTTTAAAATCTATTTACTATTATTTTTAATGTGTTTGGTTATTGCAGAATCTCACTACGCAGCTTGGACTCGTGGTAACCCTCCTGCTTTCAGCCTCCCCAGGGGAGGGTCACAGGTGTGTGCCACTAGGACCAGACTCTGACTGGCTCAGCCTGCCCTGGGCAGAGCTGGTGCCACACGTGGTGATGGGGACTGAACCCTGACCGTGGCCCTGGCCTAAGCTGGCCTTCGCAGGTGCTCTAGGCCACCGAGCTATCTTGCCAGCCCAACTTAGAGCTAATGTTAAATCAATTCATATTCAATCACATTTTCATTTAAAAATCATTCTAATCAAAATTACAGAAGCTATATGTTTACCTTTGTTTAACATCTTATTATTCAATGCCCAGAGTTTTTACTGACTCGACCAATCGCAAGAACAATTTCATAAATACATTTCTTGGTTTTGGAAGAAAGTATACAATAATCTTACTCCTCAGAGATCCCAGTTGCCATGGCACTTCGGGTCCAAAATTCACAATCCTAGGATAGCGACGAGGAGAGGTGGGAGGGGTTGAGGGGTGCCGAGGACCTGTGCCGGCTCCCCCAGGAACCGGCTCATTCCGTACCAATAAAAGTCTTTCAAAAGTGAAAAATGATCCCAGCACTTGGGAGGCTGAGGCAGGAGGATTGATGCAGTTCGAGACCAGCCTGGGATACAAAAGTGAGCTCAAGGCCAGCCTCAACTGCATAGCGAGATCCTGTCTCAGAAAGACAAAAAAAAAAAAAAAGAAAAGTGAAAAATGAAACTAATCACAATTCTAGTCACTTCGATTCTTGTATTCCATGTCATGTGTCCCATAACTAGATGATGTAATGAGAAAGATAGACAGTTATCTTAGATCCTCAAGAATGAGAGCACTGAAGATAAAGATGTGAGCTGCGCGCTGCGCGCTGCCCTCAGCGCGGCCTTGGAGCGCACCAGCTTCCCGGTTGCCACAGTTCTGCCGCCACCCAGCAGTGGGCGTGCGGGCTCCGAAGAGCAGGTCCTCTGGTGGTGGTTGCCTGCGCTGTGTCTGAGATAGTCTTCATGCTTCGCCTGTCTATAATTTATGGCTGTTTACTTACAGTTTTATATAATTAGCAAAGTTACTGTGTCAGGTTTTTTCTTCCCTAAATCACAATAAAAGAGGAAGAGGAAGAGGAGACGGAGGGGGCAGAAAAATCCTACGAGATCATGTCCGCCTCGGTTGGGTCCAGATGCAGCGGCTTCTTCCAAGTACCAGCGAGTTCTCTGTGATAGTCAGTGAGGGGGGGCTCTTGGACAGCCGGTGGCTCAAACGCTCAGAAGGCCCGAACGTCAGAGCAGGGCGGGCCTCAGCATTGCCGCCCTTGCTCCTCCTTTGCACCAGGGACCAACTGCCAAGCCTGTTGGGAGGTCAACCCTTTGCTGGTCAACTGAGCACTGAAAATATTTTGTAATTTTGTTTCCAGATTGCTTGACATCAGAGCCCCGGCTGCTGTGTGTTCACCTACGGGACTTCCCGGGAGAGCCGGGGCGTGCCTGGCCTGCTGTCCCCATCCTCTGTGGGCTCACGCCCATGACTGCATGTGGGCGCTGCAGCAGGCAGCAGGGCCAAACGCTGTAAATCGGAGCCCGGGCGGAGCCCAGCTCCTCCAGATGTGCCTGCTTTCCTATTTTCAGTGTGAATTCAGGGACATGCCCTCTTTGGAGACCATGAGGACTTTGTCTCATAATCAGAAAAATGTGGCCATTTTCATGGGGACATGGACAAGGGACACTCCCCCCCCCACAGTGAGGGCAGGACAGGTGAGCCTTGGGGCCCGCTGTTCTTCAGGGCCAGTTCAGTCGTCACCCTTGCTGAGTCGCATGCTTCGCGTCTACCTTCTACATATGTCTCAGTGAGAATTAATGCAGACTTTGACTGGACAGGAACATCCCAGGAGGAAGTAACTTATCAAATGACTCAGCGCTGCCTGGCCAGGGCTCCCGCTTTCTGCTGGTGTCCCCCGGCTCCGACATGCTCGGGGCTTAGTAGTGCTAGGACGCATGTCAAGCGAAATTCCTGTGGTCATCTGCACCATCTCGAAATAATGGTTGACTCAGTGTTGGCGGAGATCACTTAGGGGCTTTGCTTCTCTTGCTGCGCTCCTTAAGTGCGCTTGCTGCAGGGCACATTGCCAACCAGAACAGGGAGCAGACAAGACGTCGAGAAGGAAAGAAGAGACCAATGGCCCTAAGGCTTTAGCCGCTTACTGATGACCGCTGCATTGAAGGCAGCTCGAGACCTGGCAGAGTGGGGAACGGGCAGCACTCGCCCTAGGCTTTATTTCCGTTAAGAACCTCTGTGTCCTCTGAAATAAGGTGTGGAAAGCTGACTCATGCAATACCCACTGGCGAAAGCAGTTACTGTTCATATCTTCTCATATTGAGAACGAGATGACCCAAATGTTTCAGAACGTATTCTTATATGCTCAGTCTTTGAACTGAGGGCAACAAATTTGGATTCTATGTTTAGAAACATGATATACACCTCCACACATTAATTTTTTTTTGAAGTAAACACACTTATTTTAACTATGTCTTGATTGCGCAAGAACTTTAGGACGCCTCTCTTTTATACACCCGTTGACTTCGTCTTGTCTCTTAATCCATACACTGAGGGTGTGTGATGCATGGAGCCAAGCAGCTCTGCCAGCTTACCACGTGAACCAACCTTCCAAAACAAGCAGAGAACCACCCGGGCCCTTCTGGAAAGCTCCACCAAAAAGTGCCTCACAATTACACGGAGGGACCAAAAAACTCCCATACTACAGTTAGGGAAGATAGCAAGCAAGGATACGTCCGTATCTCCGGCCCGATGCTGTCCCTTTGTGTCACTTTTTGCTCACCTAGTTATGCACAGTGACCCGACATAACTCATCGTGTATTCACGACATGAGTGAGATCGTGCTCTAGGCGGGAGGAGCCACGTGCCGCCCCATCCATACCAGGGGACTCTGTCCTTCCGATGAGTAGGCGGGCTCTCCGCTGATCTGGGCAGCCACGTCCCTGTGGGTTCCTGCGTTTCTCACTCCCGCTTTATTAAGCCTCCCCTTTAAAGTCAAGTCTATCTAAGGGACTGCTTTCAGCTCAATCCCCGCGTGCGAGGAGAGCTCTCAGGGGCAGAGCGGCCCACCCTGTCCACGTGCTCACAGGCGCATCTGGAGCTGCTTTTGAGGCATTTGCTATTCATCGCGCGGGATGGAGGACTCGTCGGCAGCTCTGTCTCCCTGTTGCTGTGGGCTGGCAGATGCCTCTAAAGGGACAGCAAAGCCCATCGACTCTTGGCCTGTCGGCAGGCATTCATGAACTGGACTCACTGGGGGCTGACGTCGCGATAGCAGTCATTCATGGCGGCAAACAAGACAGCTCTATGTGTGACGCGAAGCCTGCGGTGACTGTAACCATCCACTCCTCACACGGAAACAGCGTTGCCGGCCTCTGATTGGCTACACTTCGGCAGATTCTGTAGGAGCTGTGGGGTGGTCTGAGCTGGTGCAATGAATCCTGAAGGTGGGCCTTCTTCCTCCTTCAGGCTGATGAGTAAAACCCCAGTTATAATTGCCCTGGCCTTTGGAATTATTATTTTTTTCTTTTTTAATTTAATTTAATTTTATTTATTTATTTTTTTCTTGTTTCAGAACCTTTGTTTGTTTATTCACTCATTTTTATGGCCAGCTCAGCCCACCCCAAGGGCATGGCTGGCGCAGCATGTGGTGCCGGGGATCGAACTGCGGTTCCTGAAGCCGCCCAAGCTTTCCCAAGCAGGAGCTTTAGACCACTGAGCCATCCCGCCGGGGCCCCCTTTGGAATTATTAAGGAGTCAAAATATGTGCATTATTAGAGAAATAAATTATAGCAAAACTTAATCAGCTCAAAAATTGCTACGCTACTTTTTAAACTCTTCAAGTCGACACCTCCAAACATCTTTTTATTTAAAACTAAAACTACTCCTACAGGAAAGACTCTTGGCCAAAATGTGAATGCTGGGCACGTGTGTTTTGTGCCTGGATTAAAAGCTTACAGTGTAGCGAGCAAAAACATGCTGACTCTACATCTTTCGATCTTAATTAATGAGCTTGGGAAGGGAAGGGAGCTCCGTTGCTTCGGAATTTAAAATTCCAATTAGGAGTACTTGTGTTACTGAAAGTTCATCTACGAAGACCTGTGGGTGGGGAAGCAGTGTTATTTAATGACTGATTCGTCAGAACACCTGAGTTATCTGGACTGTCCAAAAAGGAAGCAGGATTCTGGGATCACAGGAACACCTTCAGGAGATAAGCCTGGAGGGAGAGGCCGTCCTCCACCACAGCCACTGAAAGCTTCCAAAGTGTCATTTAAACATCTCTCATCATAAAGGCACGAAAGAGATTTGAACACTCATGGCACAGTGCTCTGAGTACGTCAGCTGGAGTGGGAACGGCCGCAGGCAGCTCCTGACAAACTCCACTCTCCTGGTCGCCACAGTTGGACTCCAGGGGCTTAGAGGGCCTAGCACCTACCTCACTGCAGCCACAGAACAGGCCTGGGATTTAATTTTCTGAGCTTAAGCTGATACAGTACGTTATGATTCACTCTTGACTTTGTTTCCCTCCCTTCGGATGTGATTTTGTTCTCTTGCTTAATTGAAAATGATGAGATAGCCGCCAGGTGGAACAGTATGGGCAGAGTCCAAAGATCTGAAACACTGCAGTGGGATCGGGCTTAGTGACATTGGCAGGACCATTTCCACCTTTCTGTGGTAAGAGATGCCAACAGAGACAATTCAAAAACTGAGGAAAAAAAAAAAAACAACCCACCATCGAAGGTACAAAGAGGAAGAAAACATTGAGCAGTCTCCCGCGTCTCTGTACCAGGCCCTGGAGACCGGACTGAGCCTCGAGGCCGGGGCAGCACATTAGGCTGAGCTAGCCACCGATCTGGGATTCATCAGGCGGGCAGCAGAGGCGGACACGTGGATGTGAATGCAGCAATCTAGCTGCGGTTCCAATAGGAGATCGGGAGATGTGCACTGCTTCATGCATCGGGATTCTTTTATTTGAAAGAAACAGAAACCTAATTCCAATGAATTAAGAGCTGAACCAGATTCTTTAGCTGATAAACATAGAAATCTGAAGGCATCCTAGTGGGATCCAAGAGCTTCAACTGCATTACTGGAACTCAAATTCTGTCTGCCTCTTGTGACGGCCACCTCGTGGAGAGGAGCTAAGCTCTCCTGCAACCTCAATTTCACCACAGAAAGTCTTCCTTTTTCCTCATACTTCGCCAGACAGAAAGAGAATCAGGAATCATTTTGCTGTCATTTACCAAATCCAGGTCTCATGCACTTGGGGTTCACAGAAAGGTCAGACTCCCCCTGAGCACACAGGTTCAGCGTGAGAACTGCCTTCTCCAAGGAAATGGAAAAGCTATTTCCAGAAACGAAGGAAATGGTTAATGCGAGGGAGGCCCAGTAACGATGCCCACATACAGGGCACAACAAACGCGCCTGCCAGAGTATTCACCCTGCTAACAAAGCATTGATCACATGCGAGGAGGGTGTGGGAAAGGAGAGGGCTTACGCGTCAGTCCCTGAGGAAGATCCTGTGCTAAAAGAAACACCAGCTTTTCTGCTGGCAAAGCTCTCACGTCCAGACATGCATGCAAGGTGGCGTCTCCAGGGTCAGGCACCATCCCAGGCTCCTACCCTTGGACCAAATTAAGGAGAGATTCAGCAGGGGCTCTGATTAAAATTTAAGATAAAAATAAAGAAGGAAGACACTGACTCCAGGAAAACTGTCTCTAGAGGAATAGGAGATCAGGCATAAGTATGCAGCATACTGCCCAGCACGGATGAGTTTAGTACGGGTCAGATACTATATTTCAAGTAAAATTAATGTGGTTCCATTTGGAAACACATCATGAGACCAGCAGTAATTTTAAGAGAGTGGAAAAATTGGGGAATGTCTGTCCTAACTTGTTCAGATGTCACATGAGAGTCACAGATTTTCTTCTACCAGCTATTTTTTAAAAATACATTTTGTTCAGGGTCTCACTACACAGCTCAGACACATAGCTATCCTCCTGTTTCAGCCTCCTCTGTGCTAGGATTGCAAGTGTGTGCCACCACGGCCAGTGTCAGTGGCCAGCTCAGCATGCCTGGATGTGGGGCTGACAGGACACGTACTTTCAAGGGTTGAGCCCTGGTCCCTGAGCTTGCCTTAGTAGGCACTTAGCCCACTGACCTACCTCGCTGGCCCTTACTACCTAGCTCTACCTGCCTACTGTCCAGTTCTGCTGTCAATTCTAACTACAACCAATCTGTACTGGTCATGCTGCTTAGAAACTATTAGCTCTAAAAACAAGATGTGTTGTACAGATCCTGTGATCCTGAAATTGATATTTTTTGTTTTTCTATTCAGACTAGAGCTAAAAGTAACAGCAAGGTTGAGTTAGGATACCACATTAATTTTAGTCCCATGTTGGCCAGATCTATAGTTATGAGCATATCTCTCATCTTCCTTTCTTAATTTTTGCTTGCTTTCAGCTCTTCTTAAAATTAAGTCATGTCCTAAGCTCTAATTGCTTTATAGTTCTTTTAGTCAGACTTGACCCTTTAATCCATCATGGAAAAAGGGGTGGGTGCATGGGAATGGGGTTGCTGAGTGTGGTAGAGTCACACCCCTGCCTTCACAAACGCAGCATTAGGCCTCGCTCTGTAGAAACCATGAATATCTTGCATTACGTGGCAAAGACTTTAAAGATGTCACCAAGATTATGCCCTTAAGTCAGGGAGATTGTCCCGGATTATCTGGGTTGGTCCAGTGGAATCACATTCCTTTTAAAATACAGGCGCTTCCCTGGTGTGAGTCAGAAAAAAGGCAGCAGAAGAGAACATATCGTTGTGTAGCAGAAAGGGAAATCAGAGATTCCAAGGATCTGAGACACGACTGTGAGAGGCGTACAGATAGGACGACAGGCAGAACTGAAGACAGCCGCCAGCACTGGGGAGCCCCCAGCTACCAGCCCCCAAGACGTGGCTTCTGGAGCCCTCTTGCTGTGAGGCAACGCACGCTGCTGGCAACCCCAAGCGTGCATCCTGCACTTTAGGCATCAGTTGGAGCTCTAACAAAGGTATCAACTCCGCTGGTCCATCCCTTACATGCCGTGAGCTCTAGACACAAGATCTGAGGCACTGCTGTTGTCCTGCAATAATGTCCTTTGTTTTTCGATTTAGAACCAAGCATCTGAGTCCTCCCGGGAGCCAGCCCACTGGCGACTGTGTTCCCACCTGGTGAGCTTGGACTGGAGAGCCTTGGCGTGGACTTGGCTTCTGACCTCCGGCACTGCCCGGTTCAAGGCATCACGTTGCTTCAAACTTTAGGTTGGTGGCCAAGTTTTAAGAGAAACGTGTAGCTCAAATAAAAGGAGTTTTGAGGCGATGCTGCAGGTGGCTGCGACATTAGGCTTATCTTGTCAGGAAGGTTGTGTGTTTGCCCACTTGACTGAGTAGGGCTCAGCAAGCCTTTCTTGTAGGATTCAAGCTGGCATCCGAATCATAGACATTGCCGATGACCACATAAAGAGACAGTGAACAGAAGTAGGAAATAAGACGCAAAACTAGGCCTGTGGGTAATTATCAGTCCTCCTGCTGCAGGCCTAGCCCTAGCATCAGAAAAACAACTTTGTAACTTGAAAACAAGTCTGTTTATGAAGCCTATCTTTTGTTTGTTTGTTTTTTGCAGTACCAGGAATTGAACTCAGGCCCCTGCACTTGCCAGGCAGGGGCTTATTCTACTGAGCTATCTCCCCAGCCCATGGAGTCTATCTTTTTACTGTTCAACTGCAACAGATCTATCAGAAGAAAAATTAGAAGCCAGAATGATCATATAGAGCATTACAGTCACTGGCAGACCCTAAACCATCTTGCTTGTGTTGCCTCCAAAGAAGAGACCATTCACGATACGCCATGTACTCTTACTGGGCAGAAAGCCTCTTCCGTGCTTGTGCTGAGCAGGAATTGTCCAATAGGATGCATTTCTTTGCAAGCTGCTCTAGCACATGCATGTGAAATAGGCTGGTCAAAGCCAAGCTTTCCTTTAACAACCCTCGCACACTCTGGGCCATCTGTGTGCGCAGGGCTGTTATCCACCTCGGGCACTTTCCAGGCTTCCTGAAGAGCAAGGATTCCCGACCCCGGCCAAGGGCAGCCATCTTCCAGGAGTCACTCACTCAGAACAGAGCTCAGAGCAGGTGAGCAGCTGGTGAGTAAGCGAAGCTGCCGGGGTCTCTCTGCTGCTGCCAATGTTAGCACAGCCATCTAACCTCCTGCTCGGCCAGCGTCAGCATTCTAGGTGCCCCAGCCCTTCTAGAAACCACACCGAGGGGGGCTTGGCTGCTCACTCCTCGGAAGCACCCAAACCCAACCCTCACCCACGCCCAGCCCACGCTCTGAGAAAAACCGTGTCTTCCACAAAGCTGCCCCAGGGCCTGGAGCCAGCATCATTGGCCATGGCGGGCACAGAGAATGCTTTCCTCCACTAAAAATATCCTTGAAGCTTGGTGACAAAGCCACCCGTGCTACTTGATGAGCTCCTGGCGCTGCAGTCTCGAGCTAATCCCAGAGCAGGAACTGAAGAAAGTCCATCTCGTCTCCCCGAAGCTGGAGGAGGACGTACACTACCAGGATGCGCAGCTGTGATGGACTCACATCTCGGCACTGAGCAAAGCTCACGCACTAAGACCCAGAGATTCCTCAGCTATGCAAATAATGCCCAAGCACTAGGGCACGCCAGCTGCCCTCCGTGACCTCTTTGATGTGGGGAGGGTGGCCTCCAGGGTTCTGGTGGCAGCACCACGGGCACCCTCGCTCAGAGTCTGAAGGCTGCTGGCTCAGGGCTTTGCAACTGGCCAGCCCCAGTCATTCTCTTCTCTTCAAGCAAATTTTACTCAATTTGCTCGTATTTTGATGAATGTTCTATATCTGAGTCTGTACTCAGAAGCTGAAAGTAATTCTAGCTTAGAAGAGGATGCAAAGAGAAAAGTTTAAATCCCCCTATGTCCCATATCAATGCACTGTACTCCTCATCACAAACGAGTGCGTCACATACCTCAATTCTCCCTCGCCCTCTGTCCCTCCCTCTTTCCCTCCCTCCCTCCCTTCCTCCCCGCCCTCCCCCCATACGCAGTCATGGAAAAAAACTTGCCATGGAGTCTGCCCAACAGAAGAAACAGAAACAACCAAATATTAAACAGTAAAAGTTTTAACAGGCTGGAACACAGGTGGCCTTTACACTAACAAGCTCACAGAGGCTCTGCTTTATCTGTTGTTTCCCTTTTTCATATCCGCATGTCCTCACAACGCTACAGAGATCAAATAGGAATGACAATTCTGCGACCTTCAGCAAAGGTGTTACCGTTACAGCTCCCACCCCGCTGAAGTCGGAGCCAGCAGCGTCTCTCGGGCGGTAGTCTGGAACTCTAGATCCGGAGCTCTTCACCTGGCCGCAGCCTGGTAGCAACCTTTGCACAGGCTCACCCCAAGGTGCGGGCCCCAGGCTTCCTCCCTGTCCGAGGCCCTCCCTCCCTTGGAGCCCAAAGCCCTGGGTGTGGCAGTGCTTTCTCCCTCCCTCCGGGCCTCGCTCCTTCCCATTGCACCGGCTCACCGCATTTAGCTCCTCTCTCCTTTGTGTTCTCTGATACGAAACCCACCACAGTAATTTTTAGAAAAGCTGATTTTCTCTTGCTGAAATACCTTCCTTCCCAGATGTGTCTTATTTACCCTTCAGTAAATATTACTCCTGACCAAACAATCTAATTAATACCCCTCTTTTCAGTGGGAGCTGTCTTCTCTTGCCAGTTTTTTCCACAGCATTTATCAAAAATAGGAAGGAAGGAAGGAAGGAAGAAAGAAAGAAAGAAAGAAAGAAGGAAAGAAAGAAAGCAAGCAAGCAAGCTTTACATACGTTTTAAAATCCTGTCTTAAAACATAAAAGCAGCAAGTCGGCCGTCAGCCTGGCAGCCCAGTCTCCTTCCGGTTCCCGGAGAGCAGAGGCGACCCTGGGTCCTCTGCACACAGCTCAGCGTCCAGTTGCCGTCCACCCTCGCGCTGTAGGCGTCCAGCCGTGCACCCAGCTCCTTTGCAGAGAGCTGCTGCTTTGCATCCTGCTCGTGCCGCTGCCTCTTCCTCGGCTGCCTCCACGGGTGGCTCTCTGGGTGCCGCCACCACCACCCAAGCCTCCAGAGCCGTGGCGTCCAGCCAGGGCCCCTCTGCCTAGGCCCTGTGCAGGTCTTCCTGCGCTTTGGTCTGTGATGTGACAAGCTGGACCGCCATGGGGCGGCCATCCAGAGGGACCGCACGCTACTGTGTCCCAGACTTCAGGGCGTCTGCCTTCCGTTCAAAGTGCACGATGGCTGTTCCTGAGCTTTGCCAGAGCGGTGGCCGAGCCCGGCCGCCTTTGTCAGTGTTCCAAATTCAGCCAATTCCTGAATATCTGTGTCGGATACTCTGAAGTCCAGAGTTCACGCCAACAGCTTTCCACCCATCTCCATGCTGGCATTATCCTCAAAACCACTGTCGAAAAGTTGCCCGGCGTGGTGGCGCACACCTGTAAGCCCAGCACTTGGGAGGCTGAGGCAGGAGGATTGGTGTGAGTTTGAGACCAACTTGGGTTACAAAAATGAGCTCAAGACCAGCCTGAACTGCATAGCAAGACCCTATCTCTAAATAAATAAATAAATAAATAAATAAATAAATAAATAAATAAATAAATAAATGGAAGACAAAAAGTTCTTGCTTGCTTTTTTTTTTTTTTTTTTTTTTTTTTTTTTTTTTTTTTTTTTTTTTTTTTTTTTTGCAGGACCAGCGTTCAAACTCACAACCTTGCACTTTCCAAGCAGGCACTTCTGTCACGGAGCTACCTCCTCAGCCTCAACCACCAGGGAATATATTTCTTATTTTTAAAGAGAATTAATCATAGTGAAAAAAATGATTAGAAGTGACAGGATACAAACTTTCGCTAAACAAACTAGGAATTCATCAATGGTCATTCTATCGCATGTTATTGGGCTCAAAATAGCCACTCAGATTACCAGATGTAAGCGTGCAAAACTGGTGAAAACTGTTATCAGTAATTAAAAAAGGAGAAAAAAATTATTTTCTAACTGCGCCTTTCAATAGACCAGCGGAGCCCAGCCCTGTAATTGTCCAGGCTGTCCCGTATGTACACACGAGCACATCTTTCCCCTTCCTTCTTTCTTTCTTTCATCCTTTTCCTCATCCTAGTTGTTCCTTTCTTTTGAACAGATTCTTTCCCTCGCAGAGTGTCTATTAGACCTTTCCAATTTTATTTGCTCTTTCACGTTTTTACACGAGGGCTACAATATGTTGTTTACACATGTGGGTCTGATTTATTTCACTTATAAGTATGGTCTCTAGCTGCATTTATTTTCCTATAAAAGCATTTTTACAGCTGAATAGTGCTGCATTATGTAAAAATATCACCAAGATATTCCCTTCCTGGGGATAGGCTTCCTGGAATAACCAGGTAGCTAACAGATTGACCATAAAGACAAATACCCAATTGGGCATAGGTTTGACACTACATAACCAAAACAATACCAAATTAAAACCATGCAAATGAAGAAAACATGGATGGCATTCAATATCAGATAGAAAATAAAAATCATGATCTAGATATTAATAAAGTCCAGATAAAGAGAAGTTTGACAATGTATTATTTTGAGAATAATTTTATATAGATAAAAAGTAAATTTTTAAAAGTAAAAGAAGCAAATATCAAACTTGGCACAACTATCTGCAACATACCATAATCACAGACTTCACTATTACATGAAGGGCACCATTTCCAGTGATCCAGAAGAAAAATTTAAACAGGTAGGACGTCAGTGACACTCACAAATGCAGCCTTTGTTTCTCCTCTATTTAGGGCAGCCTCTTTGTCACCTACTAAATTCTGGTATGCACTTTTGCTTCTCCTGGAATTTCCATTCTATGCCCTCTCTCTGTGCACCAAGGGCCATCTGGGCTCCACGGGATGTTTTATTTTATTTTTATTTATTTCTGACTGCAAACACAGAAAACTTTATTTTTTGTTATGTTTTAATAGTAGATAAACATTAGCACTCCTTTTTTATCGTTTCTCATTTTTACAGATTTTATAGCTAATCTTACTTCTTTTTCAAATTTTTCTCCCCACCCCCACTCCCACCCCCACTCCTCAATCCTTTTAAAGAAAAGCTCTGAGGGCTGCCCAGAGAGCTCAACTGACTAACGTGCCAATTAGACAGCGTGCAGCACGCGGGGTTGATCCCCAGTATGCCGGGCAGGCCCCACCCACGGGGGTGTGCTGAGACATTGACTGAGACTGGGCGGCGTGGCGCACGCCTGTAATCCCGGTGCTTGGGAGGCTGAAAACAGGAGAATCACTATGAGTCGGACCTAAATAGTGAGACCCTGCAGACCCTGTACTAAAATACAAAATAAATAAATGAATGAATGAATGAATGAATAAATAAATAAATAAATAAATAAATAAATAAATTCATTAAATAAAGACTGTGATAACTTTGTTTGGGTCAGGAATTTAGGGGAAACATCCCTGGGATTATGCTACATTGAAACATTAGCATCGAGGAAATTGGCACCTCTATTATGCTGAGTCACTCCTGCCCACGAATGTGTGATGGTTTTCTGTTTATTAGGTTTCCTTCTGTATCATTTAAATATGTGCCATATGGCTTTTTGTTTTCAACTTCATACCCATGTCCATTTTAAGTCCACATAATTTATTTTATTCTTCTGCTGTTATGTTAGATTTGCCCACTTTTTTCCATTAGATTTTTTGGTGCATATTTTGTTGTTTACATTCTCTTTGTGAATTTGACTTTATAGTAGCTTTTATATTACGTCAAAAGTCTCCGGAGAGAGCTTATTCTGTGCCTCCATTCCTAGGCTTCTGCAGCCTCCCCACCTACCCTGACATTGGGCAGGAGGGGGGGGGGCAGGAGCCACCTCTGTCTCTCCCACGGCGAGCATCTTGTGGTTCAATCTGGGGTGGTTTTGTGGGAGAGAAGGAGCCTCCGTGGCCCGGCAGAGGCGTGGCTTCCCGAGCGGCTGCATCGCTGTGGCTTGGGTTTTCTTACCTGAAAAGCGAACGTGAGGAACCTGGCCCCCTCCTCCTGACTCTTATGAAAATTAATCCCAGAGGTTAGCGCAACGCCCGACACAGAGCCCGTCTTAAAGCCTTCTGCTCATCCGACCCGGTTTCCGGGTCTTTTCACACCGTCCAGGAGTCTGCGCCCCACCAGTCCATCTCTGACCGCAGGGCTAAACCCGGCCTGGCGAGGATGCGCAGCTCACAGCGGCTGCTTCCGTCGCCATGGAGACCGAGGCCTGGACCAGCGCGCAGCGCCGCGCAGCGCCCTCTTCTGGCGGGGACTCGCGCTCTCCTCTAAAGTTCTGGACCAGGGAACCGAACTTCAGTAAAAATTGTCCAGGATTATCTATCGCTTTCCCTCTCCCAGACCTAGAGCCGGGTAATTTACATCCCCTGTCTCATTCAGTTCGAATGCCTTCTCTCTTTTTGCAGAAGAAGGCAGATATCCACAGAGCCGATGACCTGAAGCCAGACAGAGTTGTCTGCAGCTGGCACTCTGGTGTTCCGAGGTCTGGATACGCTGGACCGTTCTCTGCTGCGTTATCTGCACAGAGCGGTATGGAAGGAGAACATAGCCACATACTTGTGCGCGGTGGAGACCACCCAGGCCTCAGAGAGAACGAAAGCAAGCTCAGCACAGCTGCCGATGGACCGGGTCCCACACCCTCTGCTCTTCACTTTTGTTTCCTTTTGGTTTTGTTGCACAGCCCTTACCTGTTCTTGGTTATGACAGTTTGACATTTCCCCAGGATGGTAATCAGCTCTACACATATTTGTAATAAAACAAAGATGAGAGGAAATAATCCTTACCACACTTGACAACTCATTAACCATACTTTATAAAAGGGATTAATTGCTCGCCTTGCATCCTGCGTTCAGCTTTCTTCTTCGGTTGCAAATATCAATTAAATTCTAATAACAAGGATTCTTACTGCAGTTGACAAATAATCCCTTTCAGAAGAACTCCCCTCCGCGACTCTCCACAGGCAAAATTTCCAATTCATTCAGCCTCGCTCTTGGCTGCTGCTTCCTGTAACATCAGATGTGACAGGTCTGCCCGGACAAAAGGCTGGCTTACGCTCGGTGGGCATTTTCCCCTGTAATGAGGTGGTTGTGCAGAAGTCGCCCTGGCAGTGGTAACAGGCTCCTGCGGCTCCAGAGTGCGGACTCCGTGGCTGTGTACGATCCACTCCCTTACTAGGGACCATGTGGCTTAGCTCTGAATAACGTCGTTCCTGCAGTCACTGGTGATACAGCGGCATGTGAATAACAAAGAAGCAAGTGTGTTCCCTCAGGAAAAATCCAAGGAGACGGTGCCAGACAACACTCTCTGGGAAGGGCTGTGTGACACAGTGAACACAGGAGCCATAGCACCGTACCTGGTGCACAATGCACTCCTCTCCCATCCTGTACTTCCTGCAGTGTGCAGGGAAGCTGGTTGACCAGCTGGCCAGAATGAAGTGTGGCTGATCTCAGCAGTAGATTGACAGTGGTTTGCCGTGTCCTAGCACGGATGTGCGTCTTGATTTTGTCATGATGTGCTCTCTGCTACTCATTATTCTTACTCTTCTCTGAGCAGTAGTGCACCACTGCTATACAACTACCACCTCTTAAAACAAACAAACAAACCCCTCATGCCAGAGGTGACCAGTGGTGTCTGTGTGTAAATAGTGGTATTTCCCAACTATTCCTGTTAGGTAAAGGATACTAGAAACTGCAGTTCCAGGGAATTTATCTGTATCGCCATCCAAATGAGGTGACTTGAATGACGAGCTGAGAAACAGAGTATCTGTTAAATAAAAGACATGGAGAAAACCAAGATAATTTCTAGTATTCCATGATTATAGAAATAGGAAATCGTTGGTTGCTAAATGAACAAAAGTAACAATAACATTCACAATGCATCAAGACTTGTAAGATGCTGATGGGTCCTTTTCTTGTTCCCTTGTACGCACACTTAGGTCTCATCCGCTGACGGCGTGTCATCTTCTCTTTCTGTCTCTCTCACTTTGTTCAGAAGCAGTGGAGGCAGATGAGGGCCAGCTTACTTATGAAGTAGTGTCCGTATGTCTACCAATGGTTATTAAAATCCTTCCATTAAGGTGTATTGTTCTTGGATAATCTCTCTAAGCCAAGGAGACTGTTCATGGCCTTATCTTTGTCACTTGAAGTCACTGTGCTACTCACCCCATGTGACAAAGAAATATCTCTCCCAAAGCAAGTCTCTTACTAATTAGGTTCTGCAAAGCATGAGGCTCACAGCCCATAATTTCCAATTCATTCTTCCTGAGTAGAGACCGACTGCTCACACTGCGATGTGAAGGGTGCCCACCGCAGTCAGGAGCGGTGTGAGGAAGTGTAACTGTCCCGGCCTCCAGCCCCCCAGAAGGCACTCTGAGCATCTTAATCCTTAGCAAACCATGAACTCTGTCTGGGACAGGCTGCTTGCAGCTGGGAATTTGTTTGCCTATGCAAATTCCATCATAAATCACCTCACTGTCATCAAGGAGGCCAACGCGAAGGCCAAGGTGCCTGTGTAAAATTATCGGGTCACACAGGCTGAGGATTTATGATGTGAATCCTCCATTGATCGATTTCCCATTTTGTGAAGTTAGTTACTTTAAGTCCCATTTGCCAGATGCAGAAATGAAGATTCTAAGTATAAAGGACTCTCCTTAGCCATAGGAGTTTATTATGGTGGAAATTCTACCATCTGGTGACTTGCTTTCTCCCTAACCTATCTACATGAATCAATGGTTTCAGTTCCTGCTAATTCTCAGAGGCCAGCTTTGGTGGGCAGCACGGAGTGTGCAGTCAGTGGCTAAGCCTCTCGGCCTGAGGTGGCTGACAGGGCAGTGGTGTGTGGTGCGCTGGTGCTGAATGCTGGTGGCCTTCCTCTGCACATGCCAGCAATTCCATGTTGCCTTGGTGCTGAATCACAGTACGTGTTTCCTGACAAAATGCTTCCTGTTGTAGGAGTATTTAGTGGCCTCCTTCTGCTGGCTCTCAATAGCAACAGCATCACAGTGAGGTGACTTTAAAAGAGATGGGAGCAGTGCAAGGGAACAGACAGGGAGAAAGACCAAATCCAGGGACAAATCCCACTTGTTAGGGCTTGTGTCCTGTTGTCCCCCCCAAAGCCTCATGCAGTCATGGGGCTGCTTCTGGAGTTTGTGATTGGTTATTGCGGGTGTAGGTGCTGCACCTCCCTTGGGGTGCATAATTTGCATTTCAGTGTAAGGAAGGAAGAGAAGTTAGCTGCTTGAGCAGCTGCTACTCCTCCCTGCAGTCTTGCTCTTTGCTGCCACCATGAAAGGTGGCCCTCTGTCACGAGCCACTTTGTCTTGGAGCCAACTGAACATGGACTGAAACCTCCACTAACTGTAAGCTAAATAAACTTTCCCTTCCCTAATTTGAGTGTCCGGTATCTGTCTCAGCCACAAGAGAAGAGTAACTAAGACACTCAGGATCCACTGGCATTATGGGTGTGTGCACTGTCCCCAGCCAGGGACAGATTGCCTGGGTGCAATAGTCTGTCTCCCAGCAAGGGAGACAGACTTCCTCTGCTGCCATCGTTGCCACTATTCCGCCAATCTGCTCTTACTGTTTTGCTATAATCTGCTGCTATGAACTGCTGTCCTCTTCCATATGCCAGTCTGTCTTGGAGCCAGCTGAGTATGAACTGAAACCTCCAATAACTGTAAGCTAAATTGGTATTGAGTATTTTGTCCCATCAATGACAGAGGAGTAACTGAGACAAAATTTGATACCGAGAGTGGGGTCATTGTTGTGACTGAACCTGATCATATGGGTTACAAGCCTTTGGAGATGGCTTATATGAAGAGACAGGAATGGATCAGCGATGTTGGCTATCAGAGAAGCACTGGAATAGCTTTGGCTGTTCTGTATGGGAGATTCTGGTCAGAGCTCAGAAAACCATAATGCTGACAGAAATCCTAACTGTGAAGATTAGGCTGGGAAGTTTCTTCTGTGAAGAAGTACTGCATTGGTTGTTGGACTTCAGATAATGTATGTTTTAGCTTGGCAGAAAGTTTGCATGTATTTTGCTCATGTTCAGATTTTGCCTGAGACAGATTAAGCATGATAGTCTGCTTAATCTTGCAAGTGAAATTTCAAGGCAGTCGAATGTGGCATGACTATTTTGGCGAGTTTTTAGTCAGAGATATGTTGAGAATCAAGAGCAAAGATCCCAGCAGGATGATTTAAAATGTTGTAAGTTTGGCCAGAAAGGAAGCACCAACAAAGTTGTGGCTTGAAAAAATAGAGCTGAGAGGATCTCCATTGCCAAAAAGGAGCTACAGAATGGAAAGGATGGCCTGAGGACATCACAGGAGGTGGAAGGTCTCTGCCCTTTGAAGCTTCAGAACTTCCAGGGTGAGGGACTTGCCTTGGAAAGAAAGCCACAGAATCCCATGTTCCAGAAAAGTGGCAGCAGCCATGACAGGTTCCAGAATGGTGGTCGCATGGAGATTTTTTCCTTGTGATCAGGGCCTAAGTGCTCAGCAAGCTAGGCATTCGACCCCTACAGCCAAGAGAGAAGGAAGCCTGGCTACTGCTCTAGCTATAGCAGACCTTGGCATCATCCATGAGGCACTGGTTTTAGGTGCAGTTCCAATGCAGGAGTTTTGAGGTTAAGAAGGTTTCCACCTTGATTTCTGAGGCCCTGAGAGGCCAGGCAGTGTGCTCCTGAGAGGGTAGTGTGTAAAGTGGAGAATGAGAAGCCTACTGTACAGTGGGCACCCTGGAAGTTTGGAAAGCCAGGAACATGGATTATCTGAAGGAAACTGCAAGGAGGGAGCAAAGCCCACCCAAGAGAGAAGCCATGGGAGCTACCACCGAGAGTGCCATAGGGGCGAGGCCACATGCAGCTAACAATTTGCTGCAGATTGTCTCAGATGTTTCACATGGAACTGCAGGACTTAATGCTTGTCCTTCTGGATTTTGGATGTGCTTTGTTCCCAATGCTTGGTATCCTGCTGTGTGTACCTTTGGGAACAACGATGTTTGTCTTGTGCCACTGAATGCTGGAAGCGTTTCACTTTTCTTTTGTACAGGGGCTCACAGCTAAGAGTTTGCCTCAGATCTTAGAGGAGACTTGGGGTTTGGACTTTTCAGCAATGCTGAAACTGTTGGAGCTCTGGCAACTCTTAGAGATGGACTACAATGCCTTCTGCATCAAGTGATGTTCATGAATTTTGGGGCGTCCAGGGGTACAGTGCTATGGCTTGTGTCTTATTGTCCCCCCAAAGCCTCATGGGGCAATGTTCTAGAGTTCATGATTTAGTCATGATCCACTAGGCTGGTGGTTGGGAGTGCTACACCCGTCCTGACACGGTTGACTGGACTGCAACACAAGGGAGACAGACTTCCGCTCTGCTGCCATTGTAGCTGCTGCTCCCCCATGTTCTTTTGCTGTTTTACTGCTTTCTTCCACCATGAACTGCTGCCCTCTGCATAGACCACTGTGATTTGCAGCAGTGGACCAAAACCTCCAATAACTGAGTTAAATAAATCCTCCCTTCCTTCATTTTGGGTGTCGGGTATTTTGTTCCAGCAGTAAGAGAAAAGTGACAGAGACCCCCTGGTCACAGCCTGCCTTGGTCTTTGTGGGAGCATCAACTTACAGCTGCGCTCGGAGCTCCAGCTCTTCAGCTCCATCCCTGTCCGACAGACACAAAGAGACTCACTGGTAGCCCGAGAGGACCACTTGCTCTGCTCATCAGCAAAAGGAGACAGAGCTACTTTCCCCTTAGTTCTCTTTCCTCTCCACATGCATCTGAGGCCTGGGTTACAAACCTGGCTGTGTGGAAAGTACTCCTCAACTTTATCAAACAAATCCATGCAGAAGAGGCGGTCAAGTGTGTGTAGCTGGCCTTGAGAGGACAATACCAGAGCTGTCCCCAGCACAGCCCAAGTGCCCTTGCAAGATTACAATCTTTTTCTTTTATTTCAGACAGAAAAAAGGAATGGAGAATTTCAAAACAAGATGATAGGAAATTAACAATGGCTACTGGATTTCATGCTGTTCAAATACTGCAAGATATAAGCATACAAAACTCATCAACCATCGTGCTCACGGCCTGTTGCTTTAATGAAGTAACAAATATTAGTGCTACAATTATCTTAGATATCTCACGTAATCACCAACTGAGTGAAAAAAAAGCACCCCAATTGGGAAAAATTTTAACCAATAGCTCTTCAGACAATGGGCTTCTATCTAGGATAAATAATAAAAACAAGAATAAAGAACAAAATCAGACATTAAAAATCCGAAGGCTCAGTCCAAAAATGAGCATCTGAGATGAGTACGCACTTCTCGGATGAAAGAATACAAATGGCAACGAAGTACATGGAAGATAATGGCGCCTGTCATCTTTACCCATCATGCTCCAGCTGCTTGACCCTGAGAAACTTGTCGAAACCACCAACTCGCTTTTGCCTCTTCTGTGAAGGAGGAACCACAGCCTCTCCTTGTCTCCTCCAGGGGTTATTGTGAGGAGGGGACAAGTCCAGAGGTGTGAAACAAACAGAACGCTTTGAACCAGGAAGTCTCTGTCCCAAGAAAGCGAGCCTCACCAACACTGGACCTTCAGCTGCTGGGAAGGACGCCTGGCTTGCTGGGCCGTGGCGTGGGGAGGAGGTGGGGAGAGCAGGCCTCGGGATCCCAAGTCCTGCTGCATGAGAAGCCACAGAGTGGATGCACAGCACACTCCAGGAGAGGCTCCTGGCTCTGCACTTTGGCGCTGGATACACCAACCAAGGCAAGCTGTTCACTTACCCGTGCCTGTTTGTTTTTATATTAAATTAGGATAGAAACACAAACTTGCAGAGTTATTTTAAAGACTGTGTGTGCTGATGCGCACCAAGAGCTTACCACGGGGCACAGCAGCCCCGGTGGGTCCTAAGCCCTCACTGCCACCCAGCATGCTCCTCTCCCTGGCTCATTTGCCTGTGCACCTTTCAGTGTGACAGGGCCACCAAGGGATGCGCGACTCGGGCTCTCTCACTGTATTCACCTATTCGACGCATTCCGCAATTCAAAGCACTCACAAAATTAAAGTTGCTTGGTCGCCACGAATGCTTTACAGGTCTGCGGCTCTCTGAAGCTGTGCCTCCCTCTTGGGCAACAGTAATTTTTAAACTGTATGTTGTTCAGGAAGAGACCCAGAGGTCTCCAAGCATGAAGTCAGCATCTTCTCTCTTTGAGAGAATGCATTTCCCTCAAAATACCATTGTGGCTGGGCCGCTGGGTCGAAGTATTTGCTCCTGGAGCCATCGCAAGTGACAGTTTGCAGCGAGGGTTCCCCTGGATCAGGCATCTTTTTGACCTGTTCTCTTTTTTCCCCCTAGTATCATTGTTTCCACCTCTGTACTGACTTATCTCACAATCTCATTCCGTGTAATTTCTGTATGTTTACGAATGCATGAGGGGGGCCGTGAATACATTAAAGCATTAAAGGCAATAGAATTCTTTAGTACTTATTTGCCCATAGCATGGGAACAGTGCCTGCCAGCGCACCCTACCGCATTCTACGTACTCAACTGATTTCTAATCTCTTCCACTTTACATGCGGCCTATAAACAGTTATTTTTACCACCAATATCCTAATGATTGGATTAAAAATAAAATTCCATCTATAGTAACAGCATCGCATTTGCATGGTAGAACTATCAAGATTGGCTTGATGAATGCTTTCTTTCTTTTTTGTCTTTTGGAGACAGGGTCTCACTAAGCCTAGTACATTATTTCTAATCGATTTCTTTTCTGATTACAATTGGTCAGCTGTTCTTTGCTCACCCCCATTTTTATGCGCATGCTCACTGTCCGTCAGGAAGCTAAGCTATCCTTGCTTTGTCTTAGTCATGCTTAAAACATCAGGGCTGCAACTTGAGAACACAGTGTGAAGTGAAACGACAGGCCCTCAAGATTAAATTTGTCATGCTTTCTTTCTATGAGAAGTTGCATATCTCTGAATAAAAAACCAACCCAGGAGATATATAAACAGAAAGTAGGGAGAAATTCAAATAATTCCCTAAGTTACATATTGCAAAATATTTTAATATATATGCTAATTTGTTGTGTTTTTACTGCTAGTTTTTCTTTGAAAAGAAAGTTTTGACCTATTCTCTGTTTCTTTTCAAGAGAGAATTGTTTTGTCTGTGTCTGGCACTCTTAACTACTTGGACATCATGATGCATGGTGTGCAAATTATTGTTATTCTTTTGTTATTTGATTATGAAATTTTGTTCTTTACACAAAAAATAAAGACATCATAATTCAGTACCTCTAAGCAGATACTAAACAGAAAAGCACTAAATGTTCGTTTAGGTACCCGAGGAAGGCAAGGAACTTAATGAGATCTTCTTTTAGAGAGGCAGGCAATCGAGCAGGCCAAAGGCCATGCTAGGGACGGGTCACCTTTGGGTAGCACGGACCCAGCGAGCCTGGCACACAGCACAGGCTGCTCGCGCCCCTGCAGGAGGAGGGCAGAGGCCCAGCAGGCCCGGGGCAGCTCCGGTGACTCTGCTGTCCACAGAGATTGTTGCAGACCACAGGCACACTTCGGTTTATTTATGTAAGAGCTCCTCTTGTAGGGCCAGGCCAGAAAAAAGGGAGAACAGAGGCCAGATGTGTTCAAGGCGGCTAGTGCCTGGAAAGCACGGATTGGGTTTCAGCAGCTAATTAGAAAACACCACGTGTAATCCAGGGGCTCTGGTTTCCCTTCGCAGCCCCTGGGCTCCTGGGAGAGAACAGAGCATAACAAACAAAGATGCCCCTTAGCCCAGGGCTCAAGAGAGGGTTCACAGATTCTCAGAAAACTTTTCCTTCAAGCACCCAAGCTTGAGTTGGGCCATCTTTAGGATGTTTATGCATGGGACTCCGATAACAAGAAATGATGCAAGAGAGATGGTCTTTAAGTGAGATCCTGAGTGCCAGTGCCTAGGGCGATACTGTCCACGTTATGCTCAGTGTGGGCCTCTCTTTCTTTTAGACACAGTATGGAAATCATTTAACAATAGTGTAGACTCCAGTCCTGTACTGGAATACAGCAAAAGCCACAGACAGAACAGGAGAAAAAGCTTGGTGAGAGAAGGCTTCAACCTTTCCTCGTATAGAGAGAAGCCATTGTCACTGGGAGTCGTCAACTTTGAAGATGAGGACATTTACGGAACTAAGAATATCGCTGGTGCAACGCTGCAGAAGAAACAGCTCTTCTTAGTGTTTATACAGCAAGCTTTGCGAGAGGCTTTCTAGGTGGCGATTTCAGTGAACTCCAGCGGGGATTTGTCACACTGGTCACTTTCTTCTATCTGGCCATGGTGGGGTCACAGAGAGACAGCCTCTCACTGGAGAGAACACACCCTAGCTACCAGGAAAATCAAGGGCGATCCGGTCCTGCGGAGGCACCAAGCAGCGGATCTGAGCTGTGAACCATTCGAGCCTTGGAGGCGGATGCTTGAGATTTGTTGCTAGAAAAGGCTCACTTCCACCGGCATAGCAACACACTACGGGGAGACAGGAAGTGAGATCTCACGGCTGAAGGAAATCAGAAACGGTATTCTCTGAGACGTCCGGTTTGGTACAAAATGACCCAGATGAGCCTCAGGATCCAACTTCCTGCCAAGTACAAGGAGAACTACACAGGACTAGTATTAAAAGGTGGCCATGAGACAACCCAGCAAGGCGGCTAAGTAGAGAGTAAACTGAGGGAAGGCTCATGCCTTGAGGAAAGGCATGGTGGCTTGCTACGTTCTGCTGGACCCCGGGCATCATCTGTCCTCACTCACAGGAGCGGGTGACGCTGGCAGATGCCCACCTTCCCGGCAGGGATCAGAGGGAGCTGCAGCTGCCTAGGCTGCCTGCAGTCCACGCAAGAGAACGATGTAGTCCTGCCCCTGCAGCCCCAGGGCCATCCGGGCACCTCCCTTAACCCCTTGTGGGTGGCCCTCACCACCATACGGCACAGCTCCACAACTACCAGAACGTCTGGAGATATTTCCACTTTTACGGACCTGGAATCCTCCTCCTCAGGTCTCTTCCTCAGAGCCTCTCACAGGAGACACGGGGCCAGAATTCAAGCACCACAGAGAAGAAAAAGAAAACACCATAGAGGCTCTGAAAACTCAGTTGTCACTGAGGCCGCAGCTCTCAGAGGCAGGCCGCAGCACATGCCCTAAGTCTAAGCAGCCCAATGCCCTGGAAGAAGGAACTTCTTCTCATTTCAGGACAGAGCGGTATACCTAGTGCACAAACATTGAAACTGATGTTTCATTTCAGAAGAAGTTGATTTGAATATCGAGTTAGCGTATAGGCAACCATCAGGTCTTCTAAGCTGAGCAAAGAAAGACCCACTCAGTAGACTAGCGTGTGCAGAACAGAGGAGTTCATGGGGTTGGCAGTGGAAAGCTGGAGAGAAGAGGCAGAAATGACGTGGCAGCAGGGTCGCGCCGCATGCAGGGAACTCACAAACCCGCAAGGAAGCGCCGCCGTGTGCAGCCGACGTGACCATGGGAATTTCAGGTCACAGAGCAAAACTTAGTGCCCCTGCCACCGTGGCCAGAGCCTGCCCCCCTTCCGCCGCCACCGCCCGCAGCTGTCTCTCCTGAAGCCTGGTCACGTCGCTCTCTTCCTTGGCCGGTCCTCAGCTTCTCCCACCCATCCCCCAGCCTCTGTCTCGAAGCTGATTATTCCGACCAACCCATGAGGTAAGCAGTATTGTCTGGGCTTGTCCTTTTTATGTCTCTGGGTGCTAACATCAGCAATGCAGCATGGAAGAACTCAAAATCCAAATTGCTCAGAAGTCTTTCCTTTCCTTTTAACTTGGGACCACTGGTTCCCTTTCTAGCCGGCATGGGAAAGGTCTGACGCTGCAGCGAATGCCTTTTGTTTATGAAATCTGTTTATCAGTCTGTGAAGGTGATGCCACTATCATTTCCGTGATGACTCCACCAGCAGACGCAGTCTGAAAGCTCGGCAGGGCCGGTGGAGGAGTCAGGGCAGGCTTTCCTCTGGTCCCTCCGAGGCTCCGCCCTACACTCCTCTCTGCTCAAGGCCCTACTCTGGCAATTAATCACGCATTATCTTGCAATGTCTCTTGTCCACTGTCTAGTACTATATAACTCCCACATTTCTGTAAAAGTTTTTTTTTTTTTTTGCCTCCGACCTCCGCTTCCCCCACGAGGCTGTGAGCTCTCTGAGCTGGAGGGGAGGTTTCCAGCGCAGTCGCACTTGCTTGCGCGCTCGTTGGAGCAGAGCACTTCGTACGCCTTCTCCTTCTCTGCTCACAGGGTCCTGTGCATGCGCGGGCGGGAACGCATGGGAGGCTGGCGAGGAGTTCACCTCATGCACGATTCCTGCACTTGGAAGCAGCGAAAGTAGTCCTTGGGATTTCTGATTTAAAGGAGTTGTTGTTGGGCGGGCCAAGGAGCTCAGTGGAGGACAGTGCCTGTAAGCAGGGGCAGGGGCAGGGGGTTTGTCCCCTGGCCTGCCTTGTGGGTCCCTCCCTGAGGTGCACTGAGAGGCAGCTGAGACTGGGTGTGGTGGAGCACGCCTGTAATCCCAGCTCTTGAGAGACTGGCGGATCGCTATGAGTCCAATCTAGCAGTGAGCCCCTGAACACCCTGTAGCTCCTTCCGTAAAATACAAACACAAGAGTGTTGTTTTGTTTTGGCTTTTCCTACTACAGCACCAACGTCTCACATGCTTCCTAGTGCCTAACATGGTGCCTTTGGCCCTACAAATATGTCATTGTTTATATATTGATAATAGATTTTTAAAAATCAAAATGAGGAGCCTTTAGGACCTAGAACCGCATGACAAACATCTCTCTGAAAAACATATGAGTAAACTTACTGCCTGAGTGCTTCTAAAATGTTGGGGTTCAGTTTTGAAGATGCAGCCGTTTTCAGCTAGACTGGACGAGTTCTCCTTCTTGACAGTTGAGGGGTGGATGACAAATCAAATCTTACAAAGACTGCAGCCCATCTGCAAAGTGAACTGATTCCTATGTTTCTTTTATTTGTTCCAGAAGGTCTGTGGCTTGGTCACCCCCACGCCAGGGTGGCCGCTCCCCCTGACCTCTTGTCTGACCAACAGGGGAAGAGCAGGACGGAGCAGCTGCAGATCTGCAAGGGCCCAGGCTGAGGACAGAGCAGTGGGAGGGCGGCAGTTACTTCTCATTCTCCAGTCTGGGTGTCCTGAGGACTTTTAGGAATTAAACCAAATATACAGAAAGTCTAATTCTGAAAACAAAGCAGCGGGGCCTGGAGAAAATAACAATAAACACATTCCCCTCTGCCACCAGGGTCCCGTGCTGTCCAGCCTCACACTGGCAACGCAAAGTCAGAGGTTATGGGAAGGGAAAGGATGAAACCCGAGAGGAAACAGGAGGCGAGGCAAAGCACACCTGCTTCTCTAGGGACTCCTCCTGGGAACTGGGAAGGGGACAAAGCACCTGTGCCGGGAGTGCCAGATGCCCCGGCCCCTTCCTCGGGTCTCGCACTCCACCACCACCCAGAAGAAGCAGCGAAAGAAGTCCTTGGAGAGATAGCTAATCGTACCAAGCCATGAAAAGAGGAAGCCACCAGTTAGGACCACAGAAACCACATATGCATCTGCTAATAGTCAACAGATAATTGCTGTTTATTACCAAAAAGTACAATAAAATCAACATATACTCATTGTTCTACTTTGTTACTAAAAATATGCCACTGCAAACACATGCACGATAGAAATGCATTAAAATGTATCTCTTCTGTTTTCTTCCTTTGCTGGTAGAAATTCTTACTAAATACAATATTTTGTCTACAATGAACATTTATTGATTCTGCAACAAAATAAGTTACTAAAGACTGGTACCAACAGTTCCAGTGATGTACAAACCCACAAACTCAAACTCAGAGCCAAGCTGTACACAGTCCCTGTTTTGAAACTGGGTGAAGTGGGGGAGCCTGAGTAGATCTGTCACTGAGGGAAGTTCCATGGGATTGAAGTGTCCTTTATTTGCTGTTGTGACCAGCAAATACCATTCATGAAAACAAAAAAGAAAGAAAGGACCACCTCAAACACAGGTCTATCGAAGCAAGCTCACCAGTACCCACGACAGTTTTGAAAAGGAAGGTTATGTGCTGTACATTACAAGTCTCAACGAGGCAGTGCCAAAAGGACATCTGTTTCTTTGCTTGCTTTGGGATCATACCTCTGGGAGGCGTTACGGGTCTTGTGGCACTGGGCTGCTTTTGCTCTGCAGGCTCTAAAATCTGAAAGCAGCACATGAATTAGCGTTTCATCCGCACTCATCATGGCACCCTCATTGTCAAATTCTCCACAGTAATCAGGCACAGAAAACAGAGACAGCAACTGGCTCTTGGCAGAAAATTCATCCCCAGCACCAACCGCATGACGGGCTCTATGTGCAAGACCCAAATCATGCTTATGGGGAAATTATGTGACCACTTCTGCACCAGACGGGAGGGACACTCCTCTGTCATTCTCACCCCAGCCTAAGACAGCTTTGTCTTTGTCGGGGTCAGGCCCCGCGTGACCACAAAGAAGACCTTGATCTGGGCCGTCGGTTGGCCACATCATTCTCTGAATCTGCTCCCTGGGTGGAAGATCTGGTGATAAAACTCCATGCCAGGGCACTTTCTCACCCACAATCCCTGCTATTGGTAAACAGTTAAAGCAGTGTGTGAAAGTTTCCTGAATTTAGTGCCATATCTTCTTTTACGTTCACCATAAAATCCATCCGTTCTATCGACGCTGGCACATTCGTGGTTCCTTCTGATAAGAAACAAATTCTCTGGGTATTTGATTTTGTAGGCCAGTAAGAGACAGATTGTCTCCAGTGATTCCTTTTCCTGTCCACATAGTCCTCAAGAAAGAAAGACTTGCCTTCCTGTGGGAAAACACCGTATTTGAAAAGTCAAAGAAAATCATAGTAACATCATGGGTTTCACACATATTTTGAGAGACGCTTCCAGTTCAAGCAGTGTAGGCTGACCGAGAAAGATCTCATGAGGAGGCTTCAAACATGGTCCTCTGGCTTCATTCTCCTGTAGCCGGGTGATCTTACCCGGCCCCTCTCATTCCCAGCAGTCGTTGGACAATGCTGTCCATGCTGAGTTGGCCTGTGTCTGCCATCACCTCCCCTCCGCCTCCCCACCACCGACCCTCCCGAAGGGGTTCGCATCTCCTTTCCCACGCCATGAGCACAGAGGCAGGCGGTGGCAGCAGCCCAGGTGGGCCCCTCCCCAGCTGCCAAGCTCCTCATTCTTCCTCTTTCTCTCCCCTACTCTTTAAAATACTTTTATTCTATACTTCTTCTTGGTTAATACCTTTGATGGACATGAAATTCAAAAGTCTTGGAGATATGGAATATCTACTTTCTCCTAAAGGATTGTTTATTCTTTTTGTCTTTTTGTTGATTTGAAAAAATGTGCTGCTGCCAGTCGTGGTGGCGCATGCCTGTAATCCCAGCACTCGGGAGGCTGAGGCGGGAGGATCGGTGTAAGTTCAAGACCAGCCTGGGCTACAAAAGTGAGCTCAAGGCCAACCTGAACTGCATAGTGAGACCCTGTCTCAAAAAGGCAAAAAAAAAAACAAAACAACTGCTTTCTTTAGTAATTCCTTTTGGCCCAGTTCTGGTCTCTCATTGATATGATCGGCTATGAGATACACACTGTCTTGTGAAGAAGTTCTTTGTTATTTCTACTTCTTGTTACTATTGTTCTCCCCACCTCATGGTGAAAGTTTGCTTCCCAAAGTTTGTGATCTTCGAGTCCTGAAGTACAGGAACTTATTTCCTAAGATCTTAAAATAGGGCCTCTGTGAGTGGAATGGGTCCTGGCAAGCCCTGGGTAACAAAGGAGGCTTAGAGCATTTGGAAAAAGACATTTCCCAGTGCTGCCCTCAGGAGCCCCTCTCTCGGAGGCCGGATCAGAGTCCTTGGGCAAAGATGGCGCTGGCCAGTGGTCAGGAGGAAGGAAGGGCACCGCTGTCCCTTCCAGGGCCTTCCTCCTGCCCTCATCTCCTTGTCTCCTGTCAGGATTCCTGTCCTCTTGCCCTCTCTGACCTATGGCCCCTGGTCCGGAGTTTTCCCCCTCAGCCCTTCCACAACATGGATCTCCATTCTCTCCTGCAGAGGGTCCAGGGGTCTTCATTAACCTGTGAGGGGAGGGAGGGATGAACCTGACCCTTTCCTGGAGTTGCAGTTGGGCTGCCTGTCTCGGCCCTGCCCTGCCGCCTTCCCCTTCACGCGGGCTCAAGCTCCTGAGGGGGCGTGGCCGAGGGGCGCGGCCGAGGGGCGTGACCGAGGGGGCGTGGCCGAGGGGGGCCACCTGCTTGCTTCTCATTCGCTGCTCACAATAAGAGGATTTACAGTCAGTGGGAAAATAAACGATTTCCCCAAAACGAGATGGCTAAGTATAATACAGTATAGCAAGCACGTGCATTTGTTCATGGAGCAATCCAAAAATGCATGCATGTAGATGATGAAATTTTAAGATATGAATTTGATCAGAAGGTCCAATAATTAGCCCGTTTTTATACCTTATAGGCCCAAGGTTAAGCATCTGTAGTACTAGGAAAGGAAGACAGTGACACCAGCACTGTCTGGCCTACGTGGATTACTCAGAAGAATTAGCTTCTTTATGAGGGACTGAGTGGAAAGTTACAGGACAGTTCTGCGTACTTTTATCTTCTGATGTTAAGTTGCTGTGCTATAAAATAAATATTTGTATTTAGGAAGGTGTGTGTGTGTGTGTGTGTGTGTGTTTCATCCAATGGCCACTCTGAATGGGGAAAGGGTGCAGGACATAAAAATATGCGGAGAAAAACAATTTCTCTGCATCATTACACACGCCATCTCCCCACAGTAACTAGAATCATAATGTACTGCAGACACATACTGAAAAAATAACCAACACCTGCGAACCTCAAGTTTCCAGTGTGATCTGAAGAGAGAGCAAGATGAAGCCCTTATCCCATCTGGCACAGCTCTCCTGAGAGAACCCCCGGGCCTCAGGCTATGAAGAATAAAGCAAGCTGGGTTGGAGAAGGAGGGCTGGCAGGATGGCACCAAGGAGCCAAGCAGGTGCCACTGGACTGGCTCTCTGGCTCCATCGCTCTGGATAGATTTTAAGTTTTTGCTCTGGGGGTACCGTGGCGGGTGAGAGAGTCACCCCCCACTCCTCATCTGGCTGTCAGCGACCCAATCTGATTCGACTGAGTCTCAGCTTCAGTAGTGAATTAAAGAGGCTGGTCTTAAAATAAAGGAATGTGGTTAATTTGGGAAAAGTTGGAACAGAACAGAGGACAGCTGCCGAGAGGAGGGGCAGGGGCATCGGCGTTAGAAGCAAGCGCTGCAGGACTCTGCCCTCATCTCCCTTCCCTCTAAGGCTGGCGACATCACCCATCTCCTGTGGATGCCTGGAAGTTGCCCCATCTGACCGACTCTCTGGCTGCCTTTGATCCTAACCTGGCGCCTCTGTCTACAGCTTCTTCTTGCCAGGGGATCTCTTGGCCTGTTCTGATGGATAGGCGTGGGTAGTGAGGGTGGCTCATGGAGGGGTGCACGGAGTTGGAACTTTGGTGGCGGGGATGTGTGTGCAGTTAGTGCCGGGGGTAGCGATGCTAAGGCGAGAGTTACACATGGCGGTACCTGTGCATGGGTGTGTGTGCTGTGCATGTTAAACAGGGGTCCTTACGTAGCTGCTCCTTTTCTCCTTTGCATGTCAGATAAGTGGGGGTCAGGTTAACCCGGCCCTCAGGTCCTGGCTCTCCCCAGCAGTGCCTGTCCCTGCTGACTCTGCCTGTTAAAGTTTCATATTAATGGTGTTCCCAGGAGCTTTCTTGCATCTGGTTTCTTGCTGCAGCCTAAGCACAGAAACAAAAGTTACCTTTAATAAGATTTTCTGTTAGTTTCTTTAATAAAGCTTGAGGAAAAAATTTTCAATCCTTTTTCCTGCCTACTGATGTGGGAGAAATATAAGTAATTTCCAATCTGCTAGACGTCAGATACACCAAGGCTAAAAGTAGGAAATATTCATCCAGGAAGAGATAGATCCTGACAGACAGGACGAGAGCCGGGAAAATGGCTTGCTTCGGGCCCCACTTCCCAGTGGAAGATTCAGAGAGCAAAATCACAAGGTGGGTACACAATCACAAGGTGGGTAACAATCACAAGGATACACAATCACAAGGTGGGTACACAATCATGAGGTGGGCGCACAATCACAAGGTTGGTACACAATCACAAGGTGGCTGCACAAGATGGGTACATAATCACAAGGTAGGTGTGATCCCAGACAAACCATTGATCAACCAGTAAGCTTACGGTTAGGTACCATTTGCCCAGTGGGTGAGCAGATCACACAGCTTGAGTTGAGTTTCTGGAAAGAACAAAGACCTTTTTAGGAACAAGGGGGTCAGGAGGTCCTGACCACCCACAAGGGAGACTAATGTGAGTGGTAATTTATTTATCTCCGGGAGGCAGGTAGGCCCGTGCACTCTGTCTTACCTTCAGGCCTGGCCTCCAACAAATGTGCCTCCAGCCACAGTGCTAATGTGTTCTCTCCTCTGTGCTAACCCCCTCGGGACTGCCTACAATATTTCTACCTAACATAGCTGTCTACAATGCTGTGACCCCTGTCCCTGCGGCAGGGCAGTTCATAAATAAAAAGAGCAAGTAGCAGCTCCGCAGCTGAGGGTGCACACCCCAGGAGGCTATGCCTTTGACATATTTTAACTCCTTCCCCAATTACTCCACAGTGGATACTGTCCAAGTCGGTACTCGGCTAGGACTTAAAATAACTTGCTGTGCCGCATCTCAAGGCTCCATAATGTCTTAGCATCTCTGTAGTGGAACAAGGTAATTATTCGGTGGAGAATAAACTTATTAGGTCCACCTACCTGATTTTTCAGCATATTGCCTCATGAAGGATATTACACCACTTACTTAGACTCATTCATTATCCTTGGAAAGTAATTATGGTCAGGCTGGTGGGTTGGCTTTTGTTTTATAAGTGTGTTTAACCGCTTTTGGTATTTGAATGTATTGCAGTAGGAACAAGCTGCATTTTAATTGAAAAGATATTTCATGCACAAAATGCAGGCAGGTATGGATCTAGATTAATGCTATCATCTAAATGATGCAGGAAAAAAATCCCTCAGATTTTAAGCATGCAGAGAGCAGAAGACTTTCCCCAGTCCTGAGCAAAGCCTCTCGGGAGTTCTTCACGATCATGTTCATGACCCATTTTATGTAAACTAACTGATCACTGCCCCAGAGCTGGGCAGGTGCCACGTTTTAAGGAGAGCTTTGTCAGTGGCCATCTGTAGTAATGGGTATTTTTACCTCAAGACTGTGAGAAGAAGGTGCAGAAGGCCAAGCCTGATGCAGCCAAATGAGAGACTCAGTGAACCTTACATCTTCTGAGATTGCTGAAGTCAACAATCATTTCAATGACAGCCATTGATTGAATGTCTTCAAAGCTCAATCTGTGGGCTACAGTCCGTCTGTGGGCTACAGTCTATAAGCTACAGTCTGCAGGTTATAGTCTATGGGCTATAGTCTGTGGGCTACAGTCTGTCTGTGGGCTACAGTATATCTGTGGGCTACTGTCTGTGGGCTACAGTTTGCAGGCTACAGTCTGTAGGGTATAGTCCATGGGCTACAGTCTGTAGGGTATAGTCCATGGGCTAGTCTGTAGGGTATGGTCCATGGGCTACAGTCTGTAGGGTATAGTCCATGGGCTAGTCTGTAGGGTATAGTCCATGGGCTA